>JAAAKQ030514884.1:7245-19405 GCA_010016005.3 Zanna intricata
GCATTGTTAAAAACATCAATTTTTTGATTGATTTTTATTCTTTATTATTCTATTAAATTTACAATACACTATATTATTCTACTGATGCTGAAGATGTTTTTGTGTACATTCTCACTCCTTTTTTTAAGGGTTGTGTTTTTCATCCTAATCATGATTTTGTTGCATGTAATTAGCCTTTAAAAATTGCAGTAATTTGTTAGGAAAGTGTTATTGTAGATTGCTAAACTACTTATTTCTGGTTACCTGTTGCATAGTAAGGAGAAGTAAAATATTTTTTTTTAGGAAAAAACCTGCATCGAGTTTTGTCACCACTTATCATGAAAGATAATGATTTCAAAATTATGAATAAATACTCAGCACCTAAGTCTTTATTCCAACATTCATTTTGCCATAAATTACAACATGGGTGCTGTCTATAGTTCTTGAAAGGTAGTACTGTTTAACCCATCTTTTCTCCTACTTTTGGAAAGGTAATCAATTATAATTCTTATATATTGCTTTCATTATCTTATCTGTTTCTGTCATGTCTTGCTTAGTAGACAATATTATAACTACTTTTAATGAATGACATTTGAAGGTAGCATTTTGCCTTTTGATAGCTGTAGAGTGTTGATCAAACATGAAAAATTCCAGTGGTATTCCTTGATTTTCTTGAGTCCCAATGTTATTTTTTTGTGCAGTATTTTGAATTTGGTATAATTGTTTATAATAATTATATGTCGACTGTTTCGTTTGAATTTTCAGTTGGTAAAACGCCAATCATTTTACCACATGAGTTACAGGGGCCCACATGGCTATTTTTCACAATACTTCAACATTGTAGGAATAAAATTTTCTTGCTTCAACTAAAGTTATTTTTTGCTTGATGAATTAATTCACCTCAAAAGTTTGAAAACTTGTACTCGGGATATGGAAATGGAATTTTGTAGCGTATGAAAAATTCCATGCCTGACAGGAATTTGAATCTGAGACTTCCAGATGAATTTTGTTCTATATCTTGTGAGCTTGTTTGGATGTATGAATTCATGCACTGTGATGTTGCATAGACCATACATAAGTGCATATAGCAGTTTGTTAGTGATCTTATAATCACTCCTGTATAGCTTTTCTATTTCTGACTAATTGGTTCAATGTGTCTAAATTGCTGATGAAAACACTACAGCATAAATACAATAATTTTTTTTAGCTGATAAAGGTATTACGTGTTTCAGTTTTGTTTCATCACTTGCTAACAATTCAGTAACACTTTTTTGTGGCTGTGATGTATAAAAATCCAAAATATGCTATAATTTGTACCAAATAATTCTTTATTCAGAATATTCAGTTTGTAAATTGTAGTTATTTCTATACTTTTGTATGTTTTACAATATCATCTGTCAGTCACTATTTATTTACAAAAAAAAGAACCCATCTTGTTTTCAATAATTCTTGTACTTTGTATATTTTGGCGAAGTTTAGGCCTGGATACTACATTACTTTATTCATTCATGGCTTTGCTGTTTGTACTTTGTTCATATTTTGTATTTCGCCGTTTTGTACTTTTGTTTTACCAGTAAATAGATTGTTAGAGAAAGAACACTTAAATTCAATATTAGGAAGCTCTTAGGAGTTGTGATTATCTGTTTCTATACTTTCTCCACTTTTTTTTTTTGTTTTAACACCCACACAGCAACTGGAACCCCGTTAGGCATGTCATCAGCCTAGGAGCCTACCCTCCTCTTCCCCACTCATATCTCTACTGAGGTCTAGATGTGTATTTTGCACACCCGGTTCTCCTCCCCCTGTGTGCGACCCTCACATACCTCGAGGGGCCCTATACTTTCTCCTCTTAAATCACCTTGACTGTCAAATACAAACTCCAACTCTGATGATGATTACACAGATTGGCAAAGTTATAGGTTTTTTTTATTATTTTCAATTATTTCGGAATATTTGTTAATTCAAAAAATAAATTGCAGAATTTAAAGAAAAATTATGTTTATAAAAACGCAGAACTGAAAGTGTATAAAGTTACTCTTTTATTTAACGAAATTGTAGTGTAACTTACACAATAGGTGGGCATGCAGCACAAACTTTGACAGAATGGATTGATTACAGTTAAAGAAAAATATGAACATTGCTGTTCCAATGCATTAACCAGACTCATGGACTCTTAGAAGTTCCTAACACCTCAAAATAGCCAGTATGTAGAGAATGCACAACAACTTATAAAAATTAAGGATGTACATGTATTGCACAACTCTATACTTAACATCCTTGTATAAGAAACCATTAATGTATTACTTCAGTCACTGAAAAACAAACTTCACTAGAATATACTACTGAAATCACAACCTAAATGCAACCCATAAGAGAATATAATTACTTTACATACCCAAACAAATACTTTGCTTAACCAGGTTTACAAACGGGTTTATTAATTTTTAGGTTGCTAGCTAAATATTTATGGAACACTTAATAAACATTCCCTTTTTACACAATAAGCAATACATTAACAAAATAATACACTAGCATGCTTATCTGCTTCACATTTAAACAATCTCACAGCACAAACACATGTAGCTTATTTACACGTGTTACATCGCATAATAAATATATTTTTGATAGTTATCAAGAATACTGAACACTGAAAAACTCAAAATAATAAAACACCTGATATAGTTTAATAGCTATCCTTTAATCTTTTAGGTAACATGTGAAAGAAAGCTATGTTGTTTCAAAACAGCAAACAAAATATACAAAGTTATGCAGAATACTAGCAAAACTCTTTCACAATCATGGATAATTGATTGAATATTGATAGGAATAAATAATCATTAATAATTAGAAGAATAAGAATATTAGATTACCGTTTTAATGTAAAACACTGCATTGACTATTTTAAAAACATGTGTAGAAATCTTTTCAATGTTTAGGAATCAACAAGATTGTCTGATGCATCTGCAAGTGAGCAACGAAACACTCTGAGGGACAATTACTCTCTGGAAGAAATATTTCTGATTAAATTAAAACAGATATCGAGTTTACTTCAGGAATTGGGCGATTTACATGAAACGCATAATTCATTACGTCCAGAAAAGACATTTATTGATGCTGCTACTTTTTTTAAAGAGAAGCGTAATTTTTTAAGGAATTTATGCATGGTTCTACAAGAGTCTCCACCATCCAGTAAGTACAGTTTTATTTTTTTTATTGCATTAATATGTTTTATTTAGAAATCTGTTTTACGTAAAACACAATCCTTTTTATAAAATTGATTAAATTCATTTCTTTTTAAAATCTCTACATCTTAAAAATGTTCGTTGAGTTGTGTGTGTGTGTGTTTGTGTAAAAAAAATGACACATTTAAATTGTACATCTCTAACATTAATGTAAAATGAAATGTTCTAGTTTTATTATAATTTGTTGGTAGATAATGAAATTTAATGTTTTGGTGCAAATCTTAATATGTGGGATATTTGTAAAAGAACTCCTTGGTTCCAAAAGATGATAATGAAATATTGGAATCGGTTAAAACATTAGTTTTTCATATTTATGTTCATTGCATTATTAAGTTTTTTATTGCAAATGTTGTAATTGGTACCACTGTGTATCTGGTTGGGAATCTCTCTCATTCATAACACAGCAGCAATAAACACAGTTTATCGAAACAAGATTGGTTATTACAGTTCAACAAAATTGTCAGGTAAATATGGTTTTGCTATGCCTACAAATATAACACAATACTGAAGAGTTATAATCAGTTTAAGGAAGCAGGTAGTGTTTTAAAGCGGAAGTCACCAGGTAAGTTGTCTTGTTGTGAGTATCTTGTATGCGTAGCCTAAAAAAGTCATAAGCAAGGTGTAGTTAAGAGTTAGGAATACCTAAATGAATTATCTGTACCTTTACAGTGTATAAAGTTGTGTGTAAGAGGCTTTGCTTTGTGCGTATAAGAACAACTTTTACACAGACTTATATCCAGTGACAAAGTGAAAAGATTTCAGTTTTCAGCTTTAATGCTTAACAACATTGATGAAATTGATGATTATCTGAAAAAGTTATGTTTTTCGATTGTGGTGTTACACATTAGTGGTTTAGTAAATTGACACAATTGTAGGATTTGGAAATCAAAGCCACCGATGAAATTATCAAACATCAGTTTAACTCTCCCAAAATCAATGTTTGGTGCGGACTGATGAATGATCATATTGTGGCCCATTAATTTTTGCAGAAAGCACAATAAATGAGAATAATTTCTGTGATATGCTCTAACTTTATGTCTTTCTACAGATTGGTAGCCAATTTGTTGATCAGCTTTCCCTTAACTACCACTTTAACATCCATCAAAACTAGTGTATTCAGGCCACCGTCCCTCCTGTCCAGCATCCCGATCTTAGTTTTTCTGTACGCCTCCTTGGGCCAGTCCTCTTCATAAACTCAGCCATCTGCTCAGGCTGAACCCCGTCGTTTAGCCCGTCAATAATTGGACAACCAGTATCTGTGATAGTCTAGGTTAGGGAATCAGAAGTGGTCTCCTCCCCACAGTAGCAAACTTTTTGGCATCTACCATTCTTCTCAGCTCTTTCACTACATTCGTGAGTTCGGCCTCAATATCTTTGATGGCCCGCTTCACATTTTTTTCAATATTACGCCTTAGATATGAAGGTAGGCGTTCCAGTTTATTGACCATATCATTCAAATCTTGAGGTATCTCCCCTTTGTCAGTTGATGAAAGATGAATCTGCATCTGTCTCTTGGTGGCTTTTCTGGACACAGGAGCTAACCCCTCTACCACATTGACCACCGAAGAAACGCCACCCCTGTCATGTATCGTCTCGACTCCACTAAAACATTGATTGTTTAACAACATTTGGTTCCATCTCTCTTTCAGATTCTTTGATCATCCCTTCCTCCATACCAGTAGGTCGGAATGAAAAACTTCTTCCAGAAACTGCTCACCTACCTCTTTCCTAGTAAAATGAGGCCCCACTCAACAAGTTTTGGGAGTTTAATTTTGGGGGGGGAGGAAGGTAAAATGGGTCTCCCCAAAAAGAAAGAAAAAATTTTTTTGTGGTGTTTGAGGGGGTAAATGATGGGGGGAGGGGTCGATCAGTATAGATCCAAAAGGATATAAGTGGGTGATGGATGGTTAAGGAGTTCCGGGAATATGGATGTTTCTCCTTATACTTCTACTTGTGAATAATTAATTACTGTAACTCACCAATTGAAATAAAAATTTCTAAGTCCTTGTTTACAAGTTAAATTTTCTGCAATAACTTGCAGGACTAAGAAGAAACGTTCAATAATAATAAACTTATTGTAATAAACAATAAGGTCGAATATATAAAAACCTTAATAAAAGACATAGTCTGTAATCCAGAATCAATTCCCTATCAAAGATAGTTCATAAAAAAATACACCAACACTTTCCAATTGTCCAAAACAAGAATAACTGAAAAAACTGTCCAAATTATAGTAAAACGCTTAGAGAAAATAGCATAGGTCTGCGCCGTACGGAATTCAACACTCGACTTAATAACATTTGACTGGATAAACTGATTTTGATAAAATTTGGTATAGACTTGTGTATAAGAAGTGATTTTTTTAGTAGAGATTTGGGGTCAATATCTCCAAGGGGTGGGGTAAATAATTTCTTTGGGGTCAATTTTCTAAAAATTTTGCAAACAGAATTCCATGTTTTATTAAGTTTAGTACATGCATACCTTTACATTAAAAAAAAAAAAAATTGCCCACCTACTTTCCTACCAAAATTGTCTTTTTATTTAATGCATATTTTTTAATTAATTTTTAAAAAATAGTAATGATAAAAAAAAGTAGTTAAACCTAGGTTTAATAGTAATGCAAACAACTAAAAAAAATAAAAATAAAATAAATACTTTGAGGCAATATTGGAAGTTGGAGGCTGATCAAAGTTTAGAAATATTCATTTTTGGAATTTTTGAAAACTTTTTTTGATTTATTTAAACTTTTAATAATAATTATACAATAAAATTTCATCATAATTCTTTGCCACTCCTTAAAAAACTTAGATAACTTTTTATTGATTGTATATTTTTCAGTGGAATATTTTTAGTTTCTTCCATTTAACTAAACATAGACAAATGAAAAAAAGAAAAAAATTTGGGGATGAGAAAACAGAAAAAAAATACTGATTTTTTTATATTTTTTCATGTATAATTATTTTTCTGCTATGTAAGAATATATAACCAATGCCAGGAAAGTATGTATTTAATAGTTTTTGAAGATCATTTACTTTTTAATTAATACCTTACTTTAAATTGATTTGTTTATTGTATGTAAATAAAATGTTAACATATTTGATCGATTTTATTATTTTTATATATATATATATATAATTTATAATATTGGTAACATTGGAAGTGGAATTTTTTTTTGTATGAAAAATGCAAAGTCTGATGGAATTCAAACCCACTTATTAATTTATTAATAACTGATTTGTTTAAACTGTACTATGTTTAAATTTTCACATTACTGAATTTTTCTGTTCATATATATTTATGTAATAGGAAATGAGATTGTTATTATGGTTTATTCAAGTAGTTGAAATTTTTTTTTTTTGAATTTCAGTGCTATTTTTAATATATTGAGCATGAATTTAACTTTTTTTTTCTTTCTTTTTTAAGATAGAAATTTTAAGATTTTATATAAATAATTTTATATTTGTTATGATGTTGAGTTCTTTACGTATAATGATAAAGAACTGAACCATATAATGTTTTATCGGTCCTATACCACATAAACAGAATGCAACTTGTTTTTTTGTAGATCCATTTAACTAAAACCAGAAATGTCATAAATGATGGATAAAAAATTAAAAACACAGTATACATTACCAACATAATTCATATTACCAATTCACTGCTATGAACTCATTAACCAGAAGTGATAATTATTTTCATTACGTTGAAAACATATAGTCATTAAATATGTCAGTTGCATTTTAGCACAGACTACACGACATAGTTGTATCAGTCACTATCGTACAACATAACAAATTGTTCGGAACAAAATAATCATCTTTCCATGTTTTAAACATGTATTTTCAGCAAAAGTGTAATTGAAAGTAGGTAATGTAGTTCTTAAAAGATCCAGGTTTATTGTTCTTTTTTAATGAGGTTGCTTTTGGATATCTGCTTTATAATTTATCTGCTTTTTATACTAGATAGGTTAGTTGTATGGCACCTGCAAAAACTCAACCTCTGGTATTTTCTCCATGAATATTTCTTCGACTCAAACAACCACATACTGTTCTAATGTATTTCCTATATGGCAACTTTCGCATTATTTCTTCTTTTACAGTTGATTTCTTAAAAGAAAATAAACACTAATTGATATTACAAAAAAAGATATTTCTTTGCCTGGTAAGTTTGGATCTTGTTATTTATACAGATGGATTTTAACCAGGGAGTTCAGTGAAGTACTTATTTATGGCTAGTCAGGAAGCTTACATGATAGTCTACCTTGCCAAATCAACAATTACTTGTAAATTAATTGTTTGCTTTTTTTTCCATTAATTTTACCTAGATTTGGAGGCTTAGCTTTACACATTAGTTGCACAGTTAGGCAGTTGTTTAACACTCACTCAACTGGAAGTTCAGCTTTTGTGCGACTTCTAGTTAGGAAACTGAATTCTTGGATAGTTAGTTCCACGAGCCCAGATGGTCACTAATCTAGTGTACTCTAATAAAGAAGTAACCCTGCTAGCATAACATTACAGAATGAATGAATAACATTACATTATATCATGAATGATATAATGAATCAGAGTAACAGCTAACTCGGGAATATTCGTTGCATCATCTAAGGAAGAAAAATTAAGGGATCAGGGAAAGGGTGAGAAAATAAAGGTAGCTAACTTGCAGAGGAATAAGTGTAATTTTCTGACTTGCCTAATTCAACTTTTTGCTGTACTCTGCTTAATGTTATGTAGATAGATAACACCATATTCTGATGTGGTATGATTCCTTGTAGGTATAATTGTATGTGATAAATAGTACTTCAAACACCATTAATTGTATGTACTACATGGTGGTTTATTTCAAATATATATGGATCTATTTGCTTTCCTTGTTCATTCCCATCTTTGTCGTAATCCTATGAAATAAACATGCCAATCTAGCTGTCAGGGAAAATTGCTTTCAGCCTTCTTTGTGGAAAACGCAGATCCAAACATTACACATAATATGTTGATCCAGGGATTTGGAAGAAAGAGTGATTACTGGCTGTTATTAACTAAAAACAATACATAGTAATACATTGCCATTGAAATATTCATGTGATAATTACCATGCAAGTATTGATGTGTTTAAAGAACTCCAGGTTTACATTTGCGTTTCTTGTGCAATTTGGTGATGCTCCAATTTCCCTCTTACGTAGCTGTTGTAATGATTTATTTTTTCCTTGTATAGGTTATGTTGCTTTGTAGAAAAAATCCAACTAACATGCAATGATATAAACAAAACAAAAAACTATTTCCTTTTTTCTTTAATCTGGTGGCCTGAAGTCCAAAGTGAGTTCAGTTAATTTTTGTATTATTGTTTTTATTCTTTGGATGGACACGGCCCATACACTCTTGTGATTAATTTTATGTTTGTCATATATTTATTATTTTGTTAGGAATTTTCATATTCATATATTTTTTATAACAGGTGTTTCAAAAGGGATGCAACCCTTAGATTAAGAAAGTAGAAATCATTCATAGGTAAAGTATTTCTCCCTACATGTCAGTTGGCAGTACTGTACTCAAGATTAGTAGCTTTTAATAGTTGAAATGTTCTTTTTTATGCACTAGTGCTATAGCAGTATAAATTCATTTACATTGTGTCAACTATGTCATTTTCGAAGGACAAACGTGCGTTTGTTATTGAGACTTATTGCTTATATCGAGTGAAAGACGAGTTTTAGATAAAATTTCTCAATTTTTCAGTTCCTAATAAGTCGACAGTATCACGTTTGATAAATTAATTTCATCAGATTGGGATTGTACATGATTGGAAAAAGACATATTAACTATCACTATTAACAGTAGAAGTTCTGGAGGATGTGAAAGAACATTTGACTCGCTCATGCTGAAACTCGCACTCAGAAAGTTATCTTCACAGGCTGGGCTTCACTATCTACAGCTTTCAGGGCTACTATAAAATTACAATTGCATGGTTATTGCATCAGTGTTGTTTAAAAACTGAAAAAAGTAGACAATGAAAAATATTTACAATTTCGTCATTGGTTTCTTTCTCTTGATACAACGGTATTGAAATTTTTTATCGTTCTTATTTTACAATGACGAGGTATGGTTTCACTTGGATGGCTACATTAACAGCCAAAATTATTGAATATGAATGCTGAAAATCCTCATGCATTTCATGAATTATATTTAAAACTGGTATTTGATTCGCGATCTCCTGGCATTGTGTAATAGGGCCTTTATTTTTTGACAAATATGTTGATGGTGTGGTTTATTGCAATTTAATTGTAGTTTATTACCATGTTAAATGTACACTTCCAGCAGGATAATGCAACATGTTGAAATGCTGAGATATGTTTGGGGAATTTTTTGATCATCATTTGATATCAACAGGGTTATGACCTCCAAAGATCCCCAGATCTTACACCAGCAGACTTTTTCTTTAGGGAGTATTTAAAAAGTGTAATTTTTAAAGCAATCCTCATACACTTGATGAATTGAAGGTTAACATTGAAAGTTTTCAAATATTACTCAGCAAACATTATGAAAAGTGGCTGCAAATGAAACTTGTATGAACCTGCATTGGGATCACAGGAAATCGTTTTGTATATTTATTGCAAAGTTATTAAGGGCAATTTGAATATTGTTGTATAAGTATTGTATTAACATAAATATTTTTGTAATAAATTGCGTAATTTGTAATAAATTTTCAAATAAAAGGATTGCGTTCTTTTTGAAACACCTGTTACTTACCTTTGTTTGTTATTCATTTCTGTGGGGGTTGGTTTAGCAACCATACATTTTTTTTTGTTTTTTTGTACCTCTGCCATTGTTTTGAAACTTAATAACTGCTGCTTCATTTTTTGGTTTTATACACTTGTAGTTGATCAGTAATTTGGCTCTGTTTTGGACAACAATAATCTTTCTGGTTATTATGTATAAACTCAAAACATAAAAGTTATTTGTGTTGTAGTAATCAATATTAAAACATTTATGCTTCTTTTGTACAAATATTTTAAAATGCAATGCTTTTTTCTGAAAATTGTCTAATTAATAATTCATCTGCTATTTCTATTTCATTTTATTTTCCAATATATTATTATTTGTTGCCGAATAGGTTTGATGGCACCTGGCAGTTTAAAAACGAGTCCTGAAAAGGGTTGTTCTCTTTGCCAAATGGCTTTTGGTGTCTTTTTGTAATTTAAAACCTTGTGGTAGCTCTGAGAAGGGCTGTTTGAGGTTTCTGGAGTTTCTGGCCCAAAAAAGGACTGTTTTTGTATTAGCTCTGAAAAGAGCTATTGGGTCTGGAAGATGGACACCAGCGAGTTCGACTTGGTCGTTCATTGAAATTAGACGCGTCAGTATCAGTCATCTTTCGCCCATGCGGCCTAAGCGGTTCTCTCTGAGCAATCCCACGCTGGGCCGGCTCTCGCAGCTGCGTCCGCCAGCCAGTGTGATCGAAGCCCGGCGAGCTGGAGCAGAAAGGTAACATCCGCATCCAGCGGCTCCCTCAGCGGGCTGGCCAGGCTTGCTGCTCAGGTGAGGATGTAGGCATCCGCCAGGTGGTCCCACATTGAGCCGGCCAGGAAATTTCTTCTGTCTTCTTTTTGATCTCCAGGCGGTGGTCGATGATGAATTGAAAATAAACACCAGTGAAGCTTCCTTTATTGGATTGATGTGCAATTTTTATTTGGAATTTTCTGCATCATAGAATTTTTGTTATTTGATGACTTTTTTCTTTTAAGTTAACACCTTATCCTTATCCTTTTTAACACTGAAAGAGTATTGGCTACATTATAAGTTTTCTAATTAGCCTCATCTTTTTTATGGTCTTTAGAAATTGTAGATAGATCATATTGTAAGGAATTTGTGCAAGTGATTGGAATTAAGATGAAAAAATGTGGTGAATACAGTTTTGGTTAGTATATATAAGTAATTTCTTAGAATGGGTGTTCCATTGGTCATTTAATTGAGCCAGTATTTATAAATATTGTGATACAGAGTATTACATAATTTTGTTTATTTTGGTATGGTCATTTACTTATTGAAGGAATCGCAATAAATACTAGTACTACTGCTGGTATTGTGGTTCAGATTACTTCTGTTATTTGTCTTTCTGTTATTTTGTTGTTTGGGCCAGTGTATGTTGGAATTTGTGCCCATTATATTCTACTGATCATAGCATTTTAATCACATAATTTGGTTTATTTTTTTAATAGGTTACCCTGAGTATCGAGCTGAAGCTATTGTCAAATTGTTACAAAATCTTGAGGAAGAAATAATACAGTTAAAAGTTACAGAAAACAAATTAAAGGAAGAAAAAATTGAATACTGTTCAAAAACTCAGAGGTACATCTAGTGATATTCATTTTATGTATTAGAAAAATTATAAAAAGAATGGGTTTATGTCCTGTAGAGTAGAGTAACATTTTGAAACAGCATATATTTTTAACTGCTTGCCACTACTTCTAACACATATAAGAATTGTTAGTTTGATAAAAGAGTGTACTGGTACTTGGGATTATGATCTGTATACATTTTTTTAATCTTAGTTCCTGAGGCGGTCAGTACCGTCTTTAATAAGTCATCAAGTTTACAGTAAAATCATTGTCAAATGCAGCAGTTTAAAGAAATATTTTTGACATGAATAAAAATGTTTTATCTGAACTTATAATTGTTTCATAAAAAAAATACATTAAAAAAATAAAAAAGGTAGCCAGTTGCAGGACTGGCCAACAGAAGTGAAAACTTCTGTTGGCCAGACAATGAGTACGGATCATTATTTAATAATTATATTTGATTCTATTGCTGATTGTAATGTATGTGATTATAGAAGAAAACTGAAGTTCTGTCTGCTCTCTCGACCCGACAGGGAGTCGTCGTTGACAAAGGGCGCGTTCTCACGCTCTTATTGAATGACTTGCTCCCGGATGATACAGAGGCCGGAGAGGCTTC
>JAAAKQ030514895.1:0-39358 GCA_010016005.3 Zanna intricata
CACTTATTGGCGCATAAACTAATAACCTCCGGAAACAAGTCATGGGTATACCGACCCTTAGTGGACTCATCCCATCGTGTCTGTGCCACGCAATGAATCCTGGTCCTCAATTTTACGCAATTGGACTGGAGTATTAATAATGAACAGCAGATTCTTAGACATTGCTGCCATACTTACTCACCTGGATCTCCTCATTCAGAAGAGGGAGGAGATGTACAAGAATTTACTAAGAGGGATGCAAAGGCTCACTTGTGTGCAGATTGCAGAACTGGGATCAGTAAACAAAGAACATATAGATTTAAAAGCAGTTGGATTACAAGCATGGGCGATTGGGGAAGAGTTGATCCAGTTTCTTCTTGTTTATGAGTGCTTCAAAGCTTACCTATGGGCATGAACATTGAGACTATCTGTGGAATGTGACTATTTAGAAAGGACACCTTAGAACACTTATTTTTGCATTTAGTTTCTGCTGCATAGGAAAGCATGCTGGAAAGATTTCGACATGCTTTCTCCAGTTAACATCATGGGGACTCTGCTGCAGACTAAAGGGATGTAGCACATAGTGTCTGGATTGGTGGTCAAGATTATCCCGCAGAAGTTGAGAAATACTCCCTGGATTGACTTTATATTGAAGCCAATATCATTCAAATGTAGAGGTAAAAAAAAATTCTTGGACGATCAATCAGTAGTACTCAGGTTTTTAGCTGAGTACTACTTCAAAACTTTCCAGGTTTCTAGCTCTGCTATGTAAACTATAGTCATTCAGGTGAAATCGTTCAAACTGAAAGAAAACACCTGTTTGAAATGAAAAGTGCTTAAAATTACGTAGTATTAATCTTTAAGGACCAATAGGTCTATTAATAAGGAAAAATCTTAATTTCTAGCATAAACCATTACCAACATATAATGTGCAGAGAAGAGCTTAAGGAGTAAAGCTTTCAAAAAACATTCATGGTCTAACGGAGAGAACTTTTAGACTGAAAAAAGGTCAGAGCAATATGATGAGAAAAAGCATAAGGTAGAAAAGTTGCAAAGAACATTTAACGATGTAGAACGTTTCAAAAATTTAACATTTCTAGAAGAATGATAATTATATGATTGATTGTTTGTTAAGTTAGTTCAGTAAATTGTGACAACCACAATCATATTAAAACTTACTGTTACTAAATAAATTAAGTACTACCAGAAAACAGCAAAAATAATTTACAGAATTTTTTCCAATCTATTTTTCTAATTAAACTAGTGTCAAAAAAATAATTGTTTTGATATTTTACCGACTGCAAAGAATTTATTGAAAAAAGTGTAATATTTTTTTATATTTTAATTTCAATTTTTGTAGATTCCATTTCACAAAAATGTTTTAAATCTAATTCTTGTATATATAATAATTGATATATTCATTTTTCTAATGTTTTTTATTCTTAGTGTTTTTTATTTTGGGACATTCCTTTTTAACTGTACTACAGTATATTATTTGCCTGATACTAATTTCAATTTTCATTAAACACATTAAGTAGCCAAAGTTTTTAGTTATTAATTTGATATTGGTCATAATTAAAAGCCACTTTGCTTCTAATGAACACTTAAATTCATCTATCAGTGATAAGCAGCAGTATGCTGCTTAAATTATTCTTAAAATTACATAAAACAGATTAAATTATTAGTTTGATGAAGAAATTGCAACAAATAAGTAAAACACTACTTTGATTTCTTCTGTTACCTCATTCTACATTAATGTTAAGAATATTTTTAATTATGTTAAAAGCAAGCATCTTTTGTAAATTGGGTTTTTCTTTTCAAATTTCCATTCTTTTTTTATTTCTATCATGTGTTTTTATCTATATACTACAGTTTGGCAGGAAATCCCTTTATGCTTGTTATGACATTTTTAGGAGAGGTGCAACTTATTCTATGGATCTAAAGGATTTGTATGGGTTCCACAATGTTCAAAACACAGCTGTGTTTGACTCCATCTCAACAGTATATCAGGGCATTTCAAATGTTGGCCAAACAGCATCTTGGAGCTGCTCGTTGTTGACGTATCTGCTTTTTCAGATCTCTTCTTTTACAAAACCCCAGAGTACATTGTCAGGTGTGATTAGGTCAGAACTTGTTGCTTGCCAAGCCAATGGAGATAATAACTTTTCTGGCCCAAGTCCAATCCAGCGATTCATAAAAATCTCATTGAGGCATCTGCAAATATTCAAAGCAACATGTGCAGGAGCGCCACCTCTGAAATGTAATGATGTCAGCAGTCCCTTTTACTGGTAAATCTGGAAGCAACCACTTGTCATTCAGTCTCAGATAATTGTGTTGATTAACTACCCCACTGAAAAAATAAAGACCAAGGAGATGTTCAGCTGTTATCCCAACCTAAATCATAATACAAAGTGGATAGTGTTAAGATGATTGTCTTTCAACCAGAAAAAAAACATTTCATTTACGGGACCTTTGATAAATTGCACATCAGTCTGAGAACATGACATTCATTTTATTGTATGCTCTCTGAAAGCATTCAAGCATTAACTGATATGCACAAACACATCAGTCAAGGTCATTGTCCCTTAACTCATTAATTGTGCTTTTACGAAAACAATTAACTTTTAAGTTCTTTTGCATAGGTCTTGCATTGTTGCGAATGCTTAACTTTACAGAACACTTGTGCATTAATTTCATCAATGATCATTGAATTGATGCCTCCAGCTGAAATTCCGAGATGCTACTACTCACTTGTCCATGTATCAGGAACTATATATTGTGATTTTAACTGCTTTTGGGGTGCTGAATTCAAAGCTATTATCAGAATTTGTATAATATGTCACTACTTTTTTTATAGATACGTATGATTATTTACCAACATAATCATTGAAATCAATATTTAAAAAAAAAAAAAATTATTTATGAATATTCATTTAAAATTTGTTTAAATTAACTAAGTTTTTATTTATTCAAACACAAATAAATTTAAATACTTCAATACAATTTTAAAATACAGTTTCTAAAAGTTTAAATCATTGGAATTGTCTTATCTTTAATTTTTAAAACATATTGACAAACTTATTCACTTGTTCGATGATTGATTAGTTTCTCTAAACAAAAACCAACAATAGTCACTCTCATCTCAGGATCTCATTTTCATTAGTACCAATGCTCCATGATCAGAATGTCCTGAAGGAAATGCTCACCTTGCTTATCGCTGACAGAGCCCAAATTTTTGAGAAGGTGTAGCTGGAAGTGTAAGAAATGAATATTTAATGACATCCTACATCTTAAACATTTGTAGTTTGTATTAATTAAAAAATAATAGTTTTCTTTAGTCTGTTGCCTAAAAAATCGCCAACAATATCTTTGAAGGAATTCCATGCAGCTGGTTCACATTCACTAAGTTTATCATCAAAAGTTGAGTCCTTAAGCAATTTCTTGATATGCGGATCAATAAATCCTTCAGCTTACCATCATTCAATTTAGCAAAACTTATTTGTAAATGATTAAATCCTGGCCATCTTTGTCTAATGCCTTTACAAAGCTTTTCATAAGGTTGAGTTTTTTTGTGAAGTAGCAGCATATGATTTTACCACTCAATTAATAATTTACTTTTTTTTCACCAGCCACAAGTTTTACTGCAGTGGCCAGTTTTTTATGTGGTAATGACTTTTTATATCATGATTATCCCAAAGACAAAGAAAACAACAGTTTGTAAATCCACCATGTAAGAAACTTAAACTAGAAGTAATACAACAACTTTCAGCCCTCTTCAAACTTACCACATATGCTGTTTGTATTTTATTGCTTCTAATATTGAACCCATAGTTTCATATGTTTCTTTCATGTAGACTGCATGAGCTAATGGAATGGATAGGTGTTTATTACCATTATGCAATAAAACTGCTTTCATGCTAATTTTAGAAGAGTCAATACAAAACACCTTTCTTCAAGAATATGTTGAATTTCAAGCTTTATCATCAGGCCATCAACATCAGTATAAATGCACAATGAATTTATCATAGTAAAAAAAAAAAAAAGTTGAAAGTTTTATTTTGTGTTCTAGATGTAATCACTTTTGTTTTTTCCACCAAAAATTCCTCCTTTGCAGTCTAGACCCTAGAAATGAAATTCAGCTTATTGCTGTAATTACTTTAAATTGCAAACTAAATCATTAATTTCATGATGTTGAATTAAATGAGGAGATTTCTCATCAGATACAGAAAGAAATTCTTCAACATACTCCACATCATCTGCTTCATTTTCAGATTGTTCTTCTAGCAATGTTGGATTAGATGGTGGTACAGGTACAAGTAACTCCTCTCTGTAATCCTGGCTTTAGAGCTGAGGATACATCTGAATATTTTATGAACTTTCTATTTTTGAATGAATATCCAAATATATTTGTCATCAAAAGTAGCATTCGGTGAAGTGGGAGTTTGACACACAACTAAGACTGAATAGGTCGTGTAAAGTTAGCTCTGCTTCGTTAGACTACAATTATTGTATATTTGTTAATATTCAGAAGTTTTGTTTTATGGTTTCTTTGTTGGGGTATATTTCTTGTTTTAGTTAATATTTTATGTTTCTAGGAGTTTTACATTGTATTATTATATAAAGTCTCAGTATTTTGGTTTGGGTGGTCCATAGGCTATATGGGTTATTGGTTGGGTGGTGGTTTATTTCATTAGACCATACCCCTGAGGATTGGAACTGTCTGTTATGGCTTTTTACTTATTTTGATTGTTTAGTGGCTTCATGATTTGTGGTAATTTTAGTTCTTATTTTTTTTATACTGTATAAATATTTAGTTGTTAGGGATTGGTTGCTTGACTGGCAGTGGCTTTGTTTACTACTTTTGGTTGGTTGGTTTTGTTTAGTTGTTAGTTTTGATTTATTTCTTCTGTTTACATAGTTTTTGTTGTTTTTGGAGTATTTATTTCTTGTTGTTTTAGTAGTTTTACTTATTTTGTTTCTTCTTGAATTATGTGTTATTTATTAGTTCATATGTATGGCTGATCAGGATGTGGATTACAAACTGTCTCCTAAAGCCAAGAAAAGGCTTGAAGACAAAACAGCGGTAGAGCAATGAGCTTATGAATGGAGAGTATACTGACAGGTTGCAGAGAATGATAAATAGGCAAGGCGGACTGAGAGGGAGTATCGTCATAAAGAAAGGGAGATCAAGGAAAAAGCAGTCCAGGGAGCCAATGAAGAAGAGGTGGATCGAGCTAAAAAAAAAAAAAGCATCAAAAGAAACTCAGGAAGTTTGTTCACTGCGGGCTGTAGAGGCGGTGGCTGCTGAGAGTAGTAGTGATGAGTTTGAAGACGAGGCTGTCAGTATGACTAGTTCTTCAGTCCAACAGCAGCAGCCTGGGAAAGTAGATGTGGCTGGGGCTGCCAAGACATTATCTACACTGGCTCTGGAGAAGGAACTTGGTTCAGATTCTGATAGCAGAATTATGGAGGAAATATTTGGTCCCTCTTTGGGCCAAAAAGGTGATTTTGCCACTTTGAAAGAGCTGGAAATGTGGTTGGCTTCAACAGATATAATATAAATGAGGTGATCACTGAAATAGTGAACATATTTAATAACATATGTTGGGGGTTGAAGAATTTGTAAGCAGTTCAAGAAATGTTAGAGAGAAAAGTGTTGACTACTTACAGTCTTGCCTCCATAAGCTGTGATTCTTGCCCTTATTGACAGTGAAGCATAATGACAGGTTACAAGTACACATCAAAAGTTTTAAAGCCGGAATGAGGGTGAGTGGGGAGAGAGATGATACTCTGCCAATGTCATTGTTGTCTAAAAAGAAGTATGTTTGTGACATACTTCTTAAAAAAAAAAACAAAACTATACAAACATACTTCTTAAAAAACAAAACTCAAAGAACACTAGAACAAACACTTAACTAACTAAGACAAAACGAAAAACAAAAACATTAAAACTGAACAAGACAAAACTAAAAACACACCACGAAACATTAAACCAACAAAATTGAAATATGAAACTGTCGAATATCAACTAGAACATAAACAAAATAAACTAAAAATATAAACAGAAACTCCTGAAAACAAAAACATTATATAAATATATCTATACAACATAGTATGTCCCATGCGCACTTGTATGCATTTTTTTTTTTTTTTTTTTTTTTGTAAGTATTTGTTTTTGTTTCAGGAGTTTCTGTTTATATTTTTAGTTTATTTTGTTTATGTTCTAGTTGATAATCGACAGTTTCATATTTCAATTTTGTTGGTTTAATGTTTCGTGGTGTGTTTTTAGTTTTGTGTTGGAGTTTTTTACTTTTGGTGGTTATTTTTGGTTTTATTTATGTTTGTGTTCCAGTATATGTATACTTTTATTTTTGTATTTGTGTTTTTGATTTATGTTCAATTAGTGGTGCTTGTTGAGCTCACCTATAGTGTAGGACTGAATCAGTTAGTCGATATGGTCTTGCTTAAGACTGTTGGAAGTTAGGTTTATTTTGGTTTAATTGTTTGGATTCCTGAGGCATTGAAGCAAAAGCTATTGCTGATCAACTAGCCAGTTGGTGTTACCTAAGAGATTAGATACTAAGAAGCAGGCATTACGAATTGTATAAAAAAAAAAAATCTGAAGGCTGAAAGGATTGTGGTGAATATTAGTGAGACTGAGAGTAGTATTCAGCAGACTGAGGCGGTGAGTCAATACATTATTAAGTCGATTACTACTAAGCCACTGCAGCCCACATGATCATTTATGCATACAAGTGCGCATGGGACATACTATGTTGTATAGATATATTTATATAATGTTTTTGTTTTCAGGAGTTTCTGTTTATATTTTTAGTTTATTTTGTTTATGTTCTAGTTGATATTCGACAGTTTCATATTTCAATTTTGTTGGTTTAATGTTTCATGGTGTGTTTTTAGTTTTGTCTTGTTCAGTTTTAATGTTTTTGTTTTTCGTTTTGTCTTAGTTAAGTGTTTGTTCTAGTGTTCTTTGAGTTTTGTTTTAGTTTTCTTTTTGAGATAGTTTAGTGGTTATTTTTGTGTTTAGCTATATGTTTGTGTTGGAGTTTTTTACTTTTGGTGGTTATTTTTGGTTTTATTTATGTTTGTGTTCCAGTATATGTATACTTTTATTTTTGTATTTGTGTGTTTGATTTATGTTCGATTAGTGGTGCTTGTTGAGCTCACCTATAGTGTACGACTGAATCAGTTAGTCGATATGGTCTTGCTTTAAACTGTTGGAAGTTAGGTTTATTTTGGTTTTTTGGTTAGTGGTAGTTCACCAATGGAATGTCAATTGGCATTGGCATTGGTAGAATCCTGACTGAGACAATTGAGACTGGAAAATATCTTTTGCTGAAGTATAGAAGATGATCTCCAGTAAAGCCTTACAGGGCTATCTATGGAGAGGATAGAATGGCAACGCACTCCACCCAAGGTAGGTGTTTTCCCCTTCAGAGTCAGTCGGTGAAATGGTCCTTAGGTTCAAGGCAAATTATTAGTATAGCAAATGGCGTGGCTTGTCGTTTCCTCTTCAACCTTTCATTTAGAATTAATGACCATGATATGCAAGTAACATGAGGCATCCAGATTTTATCTTGATCCCCATTGCACAATCAAAATAAAATTGATAAACTGTTTTTATCAGTTCAGAAATAGTCCTTTTCAAATTAGGTGTAAATTTACCACAAACATAACAAAAATTGTTTGTACAATTAGAACATCTACAAACATTTTCAGAAAAAAAAACAAGAAAAATCACTTTTGTATTATAAAGAATTGAAAAATATAACAAAACACTAATAACTACGCAAAACAACACAGTATAGACAAGTGAAGCTAGACTGAATATGATCTTACACACTTCTCAGGAGTGGTTGACCTGAGATTGTATAAGACTACATTTCATTCACATTCAGACACATCATCCTCATTCATCCTTTGAAGTAATACCTTATGGTAGTTCCGGAGGTTAAACAGATAAATAGAGACTGAATATGATCTTAAGCTCTGAAGTAGGCAACAAGAGATGTCTGAATGATATCATACAGACATGTTTGTACGCAGTTACTTCTCATGATATAGTGTATATATTTATTATTTTTACTTCCTGCTACTTCGTATAAGGAAGAATTATAATTGTGAAAAATTTTGGTTTCAGATTTCAACGAAAACATCCATTTTGATCATCCCTGAATTCATTTTGACTAGTTTCGGCATGACGTCTGCGTTTGTACATATCTCCCATAACTCAAAAATGATTAGCCATAGAATATTGGAATTTCAGATTTAGGACTGTTGTAATATCTAGTTGTGCACCTCTCCTTTGAATTTCAATCAACTAAACCAAAAGTGTCCAAAAAAGAACAAAATCCAAAAAAAAATTTGGATTTTGGACTTTTTCTTAATTGCAGTAATAAGCTCTCATCGAGAGCTTTTCAACAGTGTATCATAACATAAAAATTAAATTAGTAATTATTTTCATTGGTTCCAGAGTTATAGCCAAATGAAAATTTAATTAATGAAATCTTTGGATCTTATAAGGGGGAAGGCACATCGGTTCGAAACAGACTTCATCTTCTTTTTTTTAACTTTTTTCTTTAATTTAAATGTATTGATTTATTAATAGTTATTAACCTCTGATTATATTTTTAAAAATGTAGGATAAATAATGATTCAATAATAACAATAAAAAAAATAAAAAAGTATCAGAAGTAAAAAATGTGTATATATAATTTAATAGGTGTACAAGGAAGACCATGTAGTGTCCACATCAGATTTTTTTCTTTGCTAAGCATGTATCCATATTGTAAAAAAGTAAAAGTACAGAAACTATTCTTAATTGTAACCACTACTTGATCAAAATATTATTAAAAAAAAATTTACGTTAATACAATTATGTGGTAATAAATTTCAATAACTTATATGAAATCAGCACCCAGACCACAGTGAGGAAAGTTGTGTAACTTGTTAGATACAAACTTTGTATTCATTGGTGAAATTCATCAGAAAGATCATGTTGAATTCTCTATTAAATAATGTCCTTTATGCTTAGGAAATATCATAATAATAAGAAGCATCAATAATTTCTTCTTTTTTCTTTTACAGGAAGCAAAAATTGCTATTAACAGGTGGACTGAAAACATATTTGTTGTAAAAGGCTGGTGTAAGAATAAATTTTGTATAGAAGAAAGTGTTTTAAATAAACAGTTTGGAATTTCTGAAGAATTGGATTATGTTTGAAAATAAAAACTAAACTCTAGTGACTATCGCATAAAAAAGCTTTATATATATAAATCATAAAAAGGTAATATCAAATTGTAATTATTCGTACAAAATAGAAAAACTCCTACTTTAACTGATATATAAAACATCTACAGGTACATACAGGTATAAGGTACTACAGGTATTGTGGATCAATTATAGCAAGACGCTTGTAGAGGGTAGTGGATGTATGGACATAAGTAGAGCGCCGTACTCCGCTATAACTTTGATATTGTTAATATTTATTTATAGTATTTATTTTTGTGAAATAAAAAAAAACAAATAATAATAATTTTTTTTTTTTGGGGGGGAGTTTAATATTATTAAATAAATATACTACTTTAATTAAGTTATGTTTCAAAAAAATAAATAATATCTAATAAATGCATCATTGATGTAAGTATATTTTTTCATTATATGTAAAAAGGTTTATACAAAATTCTCCTGATGTTTTATAACTATTCTGTTCATGAAAATAATGGAAAAAGTTCATATAAACATTTATTCTAAACTGCTTCGATTGTGAGTTATGGCTACTAGAAATTTCGCTCGAATTTCAACTACCAAGCTGAAGTGAGGTCATATTGAAATTTTTAGGACGTTAATTACAGAACAGAATTAATGATTTCTTATGGTTTTTAACCTAAAATATCAAATCAATATCTGCAGTACCATATCTGAAGTAGTTATTGAGAAATCTGGGGTGAAAACAATAAATTGGGATAAAAATACTCTGCTTTTTATATTTGACGTACAATAACTTTGTTAAATGGTTAATAAACATAAACCTTTTAAATAGAACTTGTAGAGAATTTTATATAGAAAAAGAATGCTTAATAATAAATGTAAAAAATTAGCCCACCATCTTCAACACATTTCTTGAGATGCTTCCTTACTACTTTTGTTGCTCTTTTTAGTTCTTAAGGGTTGTCCTTAAGTTGGTCAACTATATTGTTTTATTTACAGTATTTTTCATTTGTCTCCAGATGCAAAAATCTGAAGGTGTTTATATTTTGGTTGCCAGGAATGTGGACCTCCATGATCAATGCATTTCTAAGGGAAATGATGATTTAAGTGAGTGGAAATCCCACAAAAGTGGGAAATATAATTTTTATCTCAGTACTAGAGACACAAACAACTGTGGCAATTGTTCTTGAAGAAATTGCAAGTAGACCTCAGCATTTAAATGGCCAGATAATATGAACGGTACAAACAGTTGATTGTGAAAAAGGCTGCACCATACACAGATGCTAAATTGGTGTTGAAAATTGCCTTCCACCATTTCATAAGGATTTGCTTCTGTTCATGTATACTCATTGCTACCCCGTCGATAAACAAAACAGAGTTGTCGATTTGTATTCCACAAGTTGCAGAATTTCAAACAAAGCAGACTGTTTTTGGGTGTAGATGTTGAACTAGTGTTTATGATAAGGGTATAACTCTCTATAAAGAAAGTTATACCCTGTAATAAAGAGAGTTCTGAAGGCGTAACAGATAACTGTTAAGTCTTCAGAACTACTATAAGGTATAACTGGAGAGGATGAATGAGGATGATGTGTACTCTTGTAAAATCTCAGGTCGACCACTCCTGATAAGTGTGGTTAATTGAAACCCAACTACCAAAGAGATAAGGATATAACTAGTTATGTTTAAGTGTCCTGTAAACCATAAAATGTGAATCTAGTATCCACTTAAAAAGACGTGTGCTGAAGTCTGGAATGCCCTGAACTACATTGATAACAATTTCATAAATAATATCGACATGTTGAGCACACATTCATAAGTGATAATAATACCAAGTAGTTTACCTGTTTCCCAAAGATTGTGAAAAGTCGTGCTAATTGTTTTGGGATCTGGAATCCTGTGATTTGGAAAATGTATTCCAGATTGTACTGTAGCAGCTCTAGCATTACCATACACCCATCCAAAATTTATAGCATATTGCTCTTTTGTAAATAAGTATGACATTACTTCCATGACAAACCAATCATGTTCAAACTAAAATTCACAGAAAACCTTCGCTAACGACAGCACAGTTCACAGTACCCGATACATTTAATGTACTTTACAGAATGTTTTAAACACTAATACATTATTTCACATTGTTGATCAATGTTTGTTTTACTGTTAACTGAAATAATTTTTAAGGGCATTGTTGATTTATTGATTTTCTAGAAAATATAAGATCACTAATTTTCATAGTTAGGTAGTGATATAATTTCAGGTAGATAGTTAGGTAGTGATATAATTTTTTTAGTTTTATAATTTATAAGGCTTTCATGCCTTTCTATTCCACATAGGAAGGAAAATCCCACTTTCAATTTGTCCATGTTCACAAAGACTTGTTGTCTTTATATTTATTCAGGATTACAGATAAACAATAAAACCTCATTTGATAAAACTTACAGAAAATGTGTTTTAGTCACATTTTGCAGTGTGCATGACTGAAATTATAGCAGTTATTATTTCTTTATTTAAAGTAGTTACCAATGAACTGTCCCACTTGAGAGAAAGTTAAAAACAAAACTGAACTGACAGATAAAAGGCCAAAAATTTAACTTGCTCTCCTTTTAGGTAAACTTTTTCTAATTTATATAATCATGACATTTTAGCTAAATATTTCAATGGATGAAAATAACATTTTAAATAACCTGAAACTTAAGTTTATTTTTTCATTTTCATCAGGAAACTTCAATGAAAAGTTTTAGCAAAGAATATTTTAGACAACTCTTAGTAGAAAACCTTTTAAAATTTCAAACTGGATTTCCTAACCCCTGATTATTGAGACAGTTTTTTTATTAATTTATTGCCCAAGATATACTTGTAAAAAATTACAAGGAGCTAGAATTGAGTCGATAAAATATGAGATAATTTTTACATAAAATATTGTATTAAGACAGAGGGAACTATCAGTTCCTTGTAGGTAATATGTGATATCTGGAAGAACACCACATGGTTCTGTAAAATCGTATAATTATCTAATAAAGCTTTATAAAACATATTGAATAAAGTATTTTATAGGAATCCACCATTTGCAGTTGCCTTTTCTCACTGTAAAAAAAAAATATTTACACAATATATGTATAACATGGTTTTGCCAGTTTATATATAACACAATACAGTCTTTCTATGAAATATTAAGTAAAATAATACTGTATTAAGCGGATAGTATATGTAAAATATGTAAGTTATTATTAACCACACTTCTCGGGAGTGGTTGACCTGAGATTGTACAAGACTACATATCACCCTGTGAAGTAATACCTTACAGTAGTCCTCGAAGTTAAAAAAAAAAGTATGTTATTATAGTAATTGTACAAATTTAATAACACTAAAATACTATGTCGGCGGATAATAAGAATAAAAAGAAGAATAAGATATTCTTTTTGTATAAGAAGAAGAAAAGCATGTAGTAGGTGCCCATGTATGTCGGTGCATGGGAGCCCTGAAAGCTTCGGCCAGTAGGGGCCTGGAGTCAATGCAGAGACTGGATATCCGCTCTCTGCCAGTACATATGCCGGTTCCACTGGAACGGACCTCCAAGGTTAGCAGCCCTGGAGAGTGGGGGTGTACCTTGGTGGCTAGCCTTGCTACAGAAGGAACACACAATAATGGAGATTAAACAAATTGTGGCAGAGGATCCCATGTAAACACCCTCATTTTGAAAACGCCGATTTGCCACAAGCAAAGAGGAAGTGTAGTCAAGGAAAGATATTGAGGGACTCAGTAAAGAATTAAAGAGAGTTTGTTTAGTAATTACAAGGGAAAATAGTATCTTTCAAAAGGTAAGCCCGTTCTTAATTGTAAAATGTGCCATTGGTGGACCTGTGAAAGAGTCAATGGGCTGTACTTAGAAAGTTAATAACAGCCAAAATGACAAATTACCATTATTAAAAAAGATTGGTGATTTCTTCGTGGATGTGCAGCCACATAATAGTCTAAATTCATCAAAAGGAGTCGTTTACTGTGCGTGACTTTTTAAACTGTATGGAAGACGAAATTGTTGAAGAGATGGTGAAGTTCTTTCTTCAGCATCCTATGTGTTTACCTTTAATTTATTTATCTGAAAAGGTAAGAGCTGGGATTCATTGTTTAGATGTGCATGCTTTTATTCCCCAACCTATGAGGTGTTTCAAGTGCCAACATTTTGGCTACACTGCGGCTAGATGTGAAGGGCAGGAAATATATTTATGTGGAACGCAGATGCATGAGGGTGAGCCATGTAAAGACCCTCCAATATGCATTAATTGCAAAGGGCAGCATAACTGCCCTGTATATAAAATGGAAACGGCAATTCAGGAGGTTAAAACAATGCAGAAGCTGACCTAGCCTGAAGTGAGAAAAATTGTAAGTAGCAGAAATCCTCGACCGACGATTTCTTATGCGAAGGTGGCTGCTGCCCCTTTGTTGCTTAAAGTTGACGTGGAGCATTTGCTTTCCAAGCTTGGCCATACTAATAGAAAACATTATTGAGAGTAAGATTCAGCGAAAAGAAACAGTAAAAAGCACGACGACTCATCCTCAGGTGAAGAGTGTTGACAGAGTAGTTGAATCTAATAGCAGAAACATCTACATCTGTAAGGTGTCTTTAACATAAAGAGATTGAAAGGAGTAATGACAGAATACAATTAACCACTTACAAAGATCTTGAAATCAAAATTGAATGGTAAGATTATGTTCAAGAATGTAAACACATATGCCATTCTAGTACTGACTTTTTAGCCCACTAGGCTGGTCAGTAGTTAACTCGTCATCGTAAATAAGCTGATTTCAGAGTCGAGAGTTTTAAGGTTCAACTCCTAGTAAAGGTAGTACTTCACAGATTTGAGCTAGATTGTAGATACCAGTGAGTTTTGATGGTTGGGTTTCAATTTACCATACATCAGCTCAAGAGTGATCAACCTGAGCCTGCATAAGACTACACTTCATTCACATTCATACATATCATCCTCTGCAGCAATACTCGTACTTTACAGGGTTCTGGAAGCTGAACAGAAAAAGAGAGAAGAGAGAGTACTGACTTTGTAGCTATGAAATTGAAAAACAAGTACAGCTGACTTTGAGAATGTCTAATTAAAGTGAAGGACAACTTTAACCAGACTGCGCTCATCATTGAAAAGGATCTATGTAAAGTTGATTACTCTCCAGGGTTTTAACTGATGTTAACTGATTTTATCAGATGCAAATTGAAACTCTAGAAAATCTGCTTAACAGAGTGTTAACAGCAAGAGAACACTGCTCCATTAAACCCTTATGTTGGCAGAATAGCTACCAACTAACATCATCAGCATGATGCTGATGATGTGCACTTTCTTTTGTCTTTTGATGCTATTTGTGTGCAGGCCAAGATCCAAAAACCTGGTAAGGCAAAGCATTCATAGTCATCATCTGATGGAAATAATTTACAAGTTTTTCAACAGAGTTGATCCAATAAATATATATCTCAAGAAGAGAGATTAATGATTGCAGTGTGAGACTATATCATCGTGACCAATTATGATGCAATGCCATCTTGAAGGAAATCAATTTCAGTGACATTTGTAGGAAATTGTAATGAAGCAGTCAAAATATTATTGCTACTGTCACAGTACTAATAGCCACACACTATATTTCTTTGTCTTTATCAGGTAGTTAGTATAATAACCGAATGCTTGCTGAACTACATAAGCTGTCTACTGCTACATCCCCTCTATAATTATCTGTCTGCTGTCATGTGTTAAAAAATGTTATTTAAATCTACACTGGAAATGCAGAATCATAACAGACAAAACAAGTTCTTTATAACTGTCCTGATATCAGTCTTAACAGGTAAAACAACATACATTACAAGCCTATTAAATGTTGTAATCCTCAAATTACATAACCTTCAGCCATGTAGTATGAAAAACTAAATGCATACATTCACATTCACTGAGAAATCTAGAATACATGAAAAAAAGTTTATATTCAATAATCATTTGCCACAGATACCATCATTCAGAACCTTCATGAAAGCCTCCTTTAGCCACAGCTTCATATTTATATTTACCTCTTAAGGTTTTTTGCCTCTCTATGAATCATCAGTCCTTGCCGATAGTGAGGAGGCTTGAGCGTTCAGTGATAAAGAGAAGCTGGACCAAAAGTGTAACCACATTGGGGTGGTATCTGCTGAGAGCCAAACTAAGGAATGATTTCTGATAAAGGGCAGCACCTCTTTCAGTAGCTGTTAAGGGTATAGGTCAGGAAGACTTAAAACAGTCACATCAACATCACTCAATCTTCTGAGTACTGCACAGCTGAAAGCAATGTAAAACTAGCTTTTTTCCAAGAAAATGTAGCCCTGCATTTTCATGTAACAAAGATGGAGGTATCAAGAGGTAAACTAGTTTCTTGTTCATATCTCCGGGTGGGGACTGCTAAGAAAGGGAACCAGAAAATTAAAAAATAACATTCTATGAGTCATTGTTATTCTATGAATAATGTTAGAAGTCTAAAAAAGGTTGGTTGGTTAGGAAATTTGAAGAGGGAAATGGATAGGTTAAATTTAGATGTAGTAGGAGTTAGTGAGGTTCGGTGGGAAGAGGAAAATGACTTTTGGTCAGGTGATTTTAGAAAATTTAACTCAGCATCAAATAAAGGGCAGGCAGAACTAGGTTTCATAATTAACAAGAAGATAGGGAAGAGAGTAGAGTATTTCAAAAAGGTTAGCGATAGAATCATTAATAAGGATAAAATCAAAACCTATCTGCTGACAAGAATTGCTAATGTCTGTATGCCTACAAGTGTCCATGATGACAATGAGGTAGAGTGGGTATATGAAGAAATTGTTGAAGCAATTAAACACATAAAAGGGATAAAAAAGTTTATAATAGTTGAAGATTGGAATGAAAACATTGGAAAAGGCAAGGAACAAAATATTGTGGGTGAATACAGGCTGGGAAAAATAAATGAAAGAGTTATTACAATTACTAGAATGTGTATCTATTATCAATCTTTATTTATTGCATAAATGAGATATATTTAAAGAAATATATCTCAATATATATATATATATATATATATTTATAGAAATATATTTTTTGTAGAAATGAGATACATTTATTTATTGAAGTGCAAATGAGATTAGTTTTACTAGTTATGAGATTGCAAACTCGATTGTATGAGAAGGATCTGCAGCAAAAATATTAATATTCATTATATTCACTGGAATACACAGTATAAGAAATAAACAGACAGTCACTCAGAAAAAAGCATTAGCAACTCGTGGTGTAGCTCCAATTACAGATTAAGAAAATTGTCTACTTAATCTATGCCAACTGATCACCTAGGTAAATGCACAAAGTATCTTACTCTTAGCACCAAACTATCGTTGAGACAAGTTGTTCTGTTAAATACACAAAATCAACAGTATGCCTGCACATCCCTAAAGCTGCTGTGGAACACTCAGAGAAAGCTCTACATATAGTCTGAAAAAATAAACTCAACGTGTGTCACGTTTTACTGGGCATTCCACAAATGATTGTTTATTGTGTATATGTAAACGATTGCACTTGAAGCCGTACAAACTAACCTTGGTTTAACACATTACAGATGACAATAAAGTTACTTGGCTACGGTTTTGTGTGGAAATGATGGATTGAACGCAAACAATACATTTTTAGACAATGTAATTTTTAGTTTATATGGGTCTTCCCATCAAAGGAAGGTGAAGACCCATAACTGCCAAAAATGGGGTAGCATAAACCCTCATGAAACTTTACAGCACATTTGTGATAGTCCTAAGGTCATTGTTTTTTATGCCCAAAGCAAACAAAGACTGTACGGCCTGTTTCCAGGAGGCAGTTATGATATCATTTATCTGGACGTGCTTCAAAATTTTCTAATTACTCTGACAATTATGACGAAGATGGATGCCATTACTATCAGCAAGATGTGGTACCACCTAGAAGTCTGAGATTTCCTTAATATTCTATTTCCAGGTCAATGGATTGACTGTGAAGGCTCCAATTGCATGGCCTACTTGTTCCTCATATTTGACCCTGCTAGATTTTTCCTTGTGGGGTTTCATTAAAGATCAGATTTATGTGCCACCTTTGCCTGCTGATCTTGTTGAGCTAAGACTTCGATTTAATGCTTGGAGAGGTAATGCCCAACTTGCTAGCTATAGTCTGAAATGAAATAAACTTCAGGTGGGATGTTTGTCACATTACAAATGTAAGCCATATCGAACCAAAATGAGTGTTGGATGACAAACATGATGTATTTTTTCTATGAAATGAGATCTTGACCAAATCTGAAAGTTATCACAATAAATTCTTATATGCTTTAAATTTTGTCAAGTCCTTTTTAAATGACCTGGTAAGGTTTAGTTACGTGGAATGATACTTGTTGTAAGTGTGATGAATTTAAAGGTGAATTTAGTCAAACTGGAGGAAACAAATAAAAATTAAATTCTTTGTTAATAAAGGAATAAAAAAAAAGGCTAGAAAAAATTGAAGAAAATCACCAGAAAATAATTTTACAGCAATGGATTACCAAAAAATAACTTGGTTTACGTAATCTGAACAGAAGTGATTCTTATTAAAATGGTCAATTATAGTTATTTCACTTAATAAACATGATCCTTAGTTCATATTTAAATACTAGCAAATTTTAATTTTGTACTTGTGATTCATCTATAGCTTGCTAAAACAAGGATGAGGATGTAACTACTCTGCATTTATCACTATTTGAAATATAATTAAAATAATAATCACAATATTAAGTATGATTCATCCATTACTTCCCATAATGTTATTACAGTATTTTAAAATTCTTGGTGAACAACTTAAGAATATATAAAAACTAAACTAATAAAATCGTTATAGATATTTATAAAACTTAATCTTCACATTACAAAATTAGAAATACATTCAGTATAATTAGACTGAAACTAATAGTCAAAACAAGGAAGACAGTCATAGATGTAGACGATCATAAGGAAATCAAATTTTTTTATGTAACGTCAGAAAAATTATATAAATGGATTAAAACTGACTGGCTTAGTCTAGTCATAATTTTTTTACTAAAACTTAATTTTGTGAATGGAAAACATGAAGATTCTATGCATTTTGACTCACTGGGATTTAGAAATCTATTTGTTCAATTAAAGGACATCTACTTGTCCTTTAAAAATTTGGCAATATAACAATTTTGAGAATGAACATTCTTACTCGGAATCTCAATGAATTTTTACTTTTATTTGGTATTTAAAGAGAATTTATTTAGACAATAATGTGGACAAAAATAAAATTTAATTCACTGCAACTGAACAAAAAAGTTTAAAAAAATAAACAATTAAGAGTTACGATATAGTATTAAAAACTATATTTAACATAATTTACATATTTTTACAAATAATACACAAACAATATATTGTACAAAGGAATAAACACTGGCAGTAGTACTTTATAACCCCAAAACATTGGTTTTACTAGAAAATAATTAAAAATATAAAGGAAATCAGGTTTTTGAATTTCATTGCTTCAATGGTAAACCTAATATATATATATATATATATCAGGTTACCAATGAAGTAATATTACGACATGGATTACCATGTTGTAAATTTTTTAATAAAAACAATGTATGTTAGAAACAGCTGATTAAAAACATTTATAAGTTGTTAATGTATTTAGTAAACATTTAAAGTAAGGATTCTAAGCATTCTGAATTTAATTTTCAATAATTTTTTTTGGTATAGCAATTAACAATTACTTTTCATATTACTTTCAATTGGAGCAATAAGATTTTGGCAGTTTTATATCCAAATATTATTTGAGGTTAAACTAATTATTTTTTTGTATTTGAACTTGAAAACATGCACATTACTGAATAAAATTAAATCATTAACTCTTCTGATATAAATTAATACAATATATATTACTGGTACAATTTTATCAAGTTCTTAACTAATACAGCATAAAAAATAGAATTAAAAAAAAATTACAATTCAAATTTTTTTTTTATTAAATCACCAATTTTTTTCAGTTATTAATTACATAGAATACTGCTAGGAACATAAACAAGATCACCATGCTGTAATTTTTTAATTAAAACTATAATGATGTAATAATAAATAAACCATTAATTTTTTATTCACAGGTAAATCACTTGATCATGTTGATCATTAACGCTCATGGGCAGCATTTATTCACAGCTCAATTACAATAAATGTTTATTTCAATCATCAATAATTGATAAAACATTATTCTCAGTACAATGAGTCTTAATAGATAATTTGTATCATAATTCAGTGGTCTCAAGTTTTTTAGCAATAAGCGGATTACTTAACTTATCTAAATGATGATAAAGATTCTGATGATAGGTGGTTCCCACACTTCGGTTCAAATCATTTTGTTCTTTTACTGCTCCTCTTCCTCCTCCTTCAATGTGCATCACATTTGAACGGCTTAAATGAAATGATACATTTATTATTATGAGTTTTCAGAAAAATTTAATGTAAATATTGTTACAAATTAACTTTAAAACTTCAGATTAATAAGTAATAGCTGATCTTTATGATATTCTAGTGCCTTGATTCAAATTCAGTTAAAGATAGAGTTACTTTTAATTGGATTTAAATTTCAGTTTTACCAGTGTATTTTGGCCAGTGGGGTTCATTTAAAGGTATGTCTTTAATTATCAGAAGGAGTGATCCTTTAAAGGAGTCTTGAGATATACAGCAGTGCTGAGGACTGGCTGACTTCTGAATTCATTATTATAATAAGGTTTACAGTCTGATGTAAGAGACAGCATGAAGTCAAATTAAAATAATAATTCCAGTTTTTGTTTGGTTAGATTTTAAATAGATTAATAATTGGTCATTAGCCAGTAACATGATTACAGCAGGATGTGATGAGATTGCACCAATGGTTGTTTAATTACAGTTCAACAGAAATTAGTTAATTAAAACTTCTTAGCACTTCAACTCTATTTTGTTATATGTTTTCATGATGCTACTCCTTAACATGTTTTTCCTGTTATGGAACCATTAAGCCTTTTAAGGAATGCTGTTTACTGAATTACACAATATGTGATAATTTTCTTATCAATAAATGATCTTAACGAACAACTGAAAAAATGAAAATAATTTTAAATTGTTGGTATCCATTATAAGGAGTAACATCTAATAATTTTCTCCTTCAAGCACAACCAGCTAAGTTGCACACTGTAAAAATTCTATTTAATAAATATAGCTATTTAATAAATGAAATCAACTATTTCACCATATATAAGAAAAATAGTTTTTCAAAACTTGTATAACATTTAAAACTGCCAGTAAATTAACTGTTACAGGAAATTTATTATTACCATTCAGAAAAATAATAAAATGAAAAACATAAAAATATTATTTTTATTAAATTATCGAAAGAAGATTGTTCCCTATCATATGTTGCTATATGAAAATGGTTAGTGGGTAGAGTTTTTATAGGGAATCAATTATCATATGCAGGTACTGAGAGTAAGCAGTTAAACTTAAAATACTTTTATGACCTTGTAGTCTGAAGATTTTTAACATTTTTTTGTTAATTATAAACTTTAGTTTATATCTAATTCTTGCAATAAATAACCATTTTTAATGATTTTACTGATGTATTGTACTACGTACTATGATCCCTACCATTCTGATAAATTTAGTACAATAAGTATAAAAATAGCATATTGATGCTATGAGAATAAATCTCAATTTGGAGCAAGTAAGAGTTTTTAATTACTTATAAGATTATTATTTTAATAATGAAATGCGGTTTATGTTAAGACGTTAATAAAAATAAGGCAATTGTATGCCCAATAATTATGTTGTATAGTAAATTCTTCATTACTGATGATATGACCTATGTTGAAGTAGTTTAAAAAATACAGATGCTTAAGCATCCTTCATAAAAGTTAAATAAACCTATTTGATAACATTTTGAAGAATAAATAAAGATGAAATTGGATTACTTCTGAGAATTAATTAATTTAACTTTTACTTTTCAACCATAGAAAATCACAGAAGATAAAAAAAAAAGAATGGGTCAAACAGGAACTTCTAGAGAATTTTGTTATTAGTGGCAATAATTTTTTTTTTATAAATTAAAAAAATAAATTAATAAATAAATAAAATTCCCATGTAATCTACAGTAATGCATAAACTAAGTATTATTTATTAAATTGAAATTAAATGTTTAAATGTCTAAAAATTAAAGCTTTTTAAATGAATGTGGATTAAAATTAATATAATACCTGTTAAATGAAGAATCATTTTGATTTTCAGCTACAGATGATGCAGGGTTTACCACAGCGTTCTCATCAAGTGAATCTCGTTCAGACGCTTGACTGAAACATAAAGCTGTATTCTGTGTTACATTACCCAGTACAAACATGGCATACGAATAAAAAAAAAATAAAAAAACAGATAATCTTGTTTCATAATAATTTATCATGTAAAATAGATGATGCTGAACAGAACTTACAGTTACATCATACCAATGTAGTGTGGTTTCTGATAGCTAACACATCCTTACAATTAATGCTATATTGTTACTGCACTACAGATTGTTTAAGAATACCGTTTAATTTTATCAAGGAGTGAAGATATACATTTCCTTTTCCTTAGGTATTTTGAATGATAACATACATAATAAAGATTATTTCAATAAATTCTCATGTCTTAGAAGTTGGCATTCATTATTGTTTAGAAGTTGAAAAATGTTTTTGACATTTCTGATCAGAAATTTTGTTTATTATTTCCTTTTTTTAATGTGAAATCCAAGTCACTTGAGAATATAAATGGTTAATTGTTAATAATAAATTGAGCTGCATGTAGGGCTGAATATCACCTGCACTGTGGAGGAGGGTTTGGCATAATGTTATTTGGCTCAGTGACAACAGCAGTAGGATACCAATTTATTCTTCACTTTCTCTAGTAAGCCTGACATAGCGTGTTTATTATTTTTAATAATATAGCATTTTTTTTTACAGATTAACTAGTATCCAGTAACAGATCAATTGTTACAGTTATGCCATTTAATGTGCATTTATGAAGAGGTCTTTTGGTAATTTTTCAATAAACCTTGTAAAAGGAAGAAGCAAATTATTTAAATTTAATTAATAAAATGTCACATAATAATATAAGTTATTAATTAACACACTGATCGAACATTTAAAAAAATTACAATAACAAAAATCTCAAAAACTGTATTTTTAAGAACTGATAACTGACATGTATTATCTGTCATTCTTTTCTTTTTTTACAAGTATAAAAGTAGTTAAATATTAACCTTTTTTTTTTTGTTATTTTCTTGTTTTGCATATTTAGTTAACAAACATGAATACATTTTCAAGTAATTTATTGATTTTCTTCAACTTTCTGGTCTTATTAATTCGTCTCAACTTCATTAGTTGTTAGCATTTAACAGTTTTCTGGTTATACAGAAATTTAACTGCTTTACTTAACATTCAGTTCTGAGATAACTCTTCAAAAGAGGAAATGTATATACAGGATTTCTTGGGTCATTCAGTTTGTGAAGTACTAATACTATGAAATATGAGATAAATAGAAAAGTATGTAAAAATTTAATGTACGATCAAAAAAAAAAAAAATATTATTATACTCATATATTGCATACAAACTGAGATTACAAAATAAAAATGAAATAATTTGAATCACAATTTTAGTATGAAAGATAGTCTTGAATTGTAGTTTATTTGATACAAAAATTACAAAGACCTTTTTTTGTCCAATTATAAGGATTTTTTTTCTTATTTCAGGAAAAATTGATTAATTTAAATTTTTATAATTCTATCACTATACTACTATTGCTTCACTAATATATTCCTTTAAGAAACTTGATTGTCATGAACCTTGCAGTAAAATTCACTCAAAAATAGATGTTTTATTGTCTTTCTCATCCTCAGTCTTTGTACAGAATATACAAAGGAAGTAATGCTAACTTAAAACCTGTGTTTTTTCTTAAAACCTCAGTGAGAGAAAGGTATGGAAACAGTTGTAATAAATTTCTTGGATAAAAAATCATAAAGCAGCACCAAATTTATCTCTCAATTTGCACCCCAATAATTTTGGTACGGTTTAATTTCATTGCAGGACAGAAAGTAGGACTAAATGTTTTACAAGGAAAATTTGCTAATGAACTCTTTTCTGACCTCTCTATTTATCTGTTTTAGCCTCCAGAGCTACCATAAGGTATTACTTCAGAGGATGAATGAGGATGATGTGTATGAATGTGAATGAAGTGTAGTCTTGTACAATCTTAGGTCGACCATTCCTGAGAAGTGTGGTTAATTGAGACCCAACCACCAAAGAACACCGGTATCCACGATCTAGTACTCCTTTCTGACCTATGTTTTTGTGAACTTTTTTCTTATTTTTGGCTATAGTTTTCTCTTGAGAGATTGTTATGCAATCTGGAATCAACTGTATATTATGCATGAATATATATTAATGTAATTTTGTTAATATATTATCAATTGCTTACATATTTTATTGATAATTCATTAGTCAGCCAATTTTTAAACTTCACTGACCACCAATGCACTTACAAAAAAAGAAAATTACTGTAGGTAATTTTTTAAAAGATCTTTGTTTTAAAATAAGTTACAAAAAAACTACCATATAAAGCACTCTCCTCCATCAGGAATGACATAAAAAAATTAAAATGTCGTAATTTAGTTATTTTTTCTTAAATTAATATAAAGACTAAATTATAAGAAATTTTATAATCTTTAAAAAAAAATAAATTTTATTCTAATGAGATTTTGTTCTAAAATGATCTAATTCTAAATGAAATTTATTCTAAAATCAACAATTCTGAGATAATTGTTAAAAAAAAAAACTGTTTTACTCTCTTTTCACCACCACCACCACCACTAATCCTTTGTTACCTAATTCTGACAAAACATAAACTAAAAAGATTAAATACCTGGAAATTGTTATCACATTTATAGAAAGTAATTCATTTTCTTAATATGAAATTATTTTTTACAACACTCTTCAGCCACATTCATTATCATATCTGTTACAATACATTCCACAATTTAAACATGTAGATGTATAAATGCAATCTAAAATAGAGTTTACCTCATTGATTCATCCTCTTTATACCACTCATTTTCATATGCTTGCATCCATATAGGATTGGAACCCTCCACACTGTGCATGTTTGTGTTTGGCACTCTTCCAGATACACGCCCTGTTAAATCTGATTCATTTGAACCTATAAATAATAAATAAATAAGGTAATAAGCATACTTCAGGAAAATTTTTAACAATGCAGATTCCAAAAGATATATATTAGTAACCCTATCACCAACATTTTTTCTAGAAGAATACATATTATTTTGTCTCCAACATCCTGTTGCGACTTATGACCGCAGAAAATGCGTTATTTAAAAAAAAGAAGTGTAAGAAATCTCTTTCAAAAATTATTTTAAGACTGAATTTCCTTAGAATAGGCTGTAACCCTTATTACAGGTTTTTTTTACATAATTCATAAACACCTATGAATCCTTCACTTGGTAAAGATCAAAAGTTGAAGAACTCAATATTAATATCTTGGAGGATATGAGTATATGAGGCCAAACTAAGAGATAATTACTGAAAGGGGGCATAGGAGCCCTTTCAGTACTTGTGGGTACCAACTGGTTAATGACTGAGTCTGAACAACAGAAACTTAATGTTTTGCTTGTGGTATTGGTTTGAGTGGAGTATTTTATAATAATGAAAAACTGTTTAGGTAAAGGGATTTTTCTTTTTTCCTTTTTCTTAAAAAATAAAAGTGATGGTCTAGGAGAAAATACTCCAGAGAAACTGAGATAAAATAGTCTTCCATTTGGATTTCCAGGTGGTGAATATTCAAAAAGAATTTTAAAACAATGTAATAAATTAAATAAAAAAACAAGAAACTGACTATCATTTAAAACACTATGTTTGAATATAGATCTAAAATATATATATATAATAAATAGTTAAGCCAGATAATGAAACTACGCTGGCAAGAAAGAAAAAACAAAAATAGAGTTAACGTTGCTTAGCGTCTTCATCCACGGGAGTTTACCACCTAAATAAATATAATAAAAATTAATGAATTTTAATTACTGCATAAAAGCAATTTGAATTAAATGTATATATTTGAATACAGTGGGAGTTTAATTGTGATGAAATATTAATTTAAAATCCCCCTTTCCAAAGACATTTCATTCTCAAAGAGTAATGACTGTTCTTTCCTGTATTTAAATTTATTTTATCCTGTTTTTACGTTTTATTTTTTTATACAAGGGTGACTTAATTTTTATGATAAAGTATGTTAGCTATGTACTTTAATTACCGGTATTGAGAAATTTTGATTACCAACAGTTACATTAAAAACATAGTAGTAACTACTTCCTGGTCTAAGAACACACCTGTATACCTATTGTTATTGTATACAGATATAATTGGCATCTGTTTTCAAATTATTCAAAGAAAAGGAAATTAATGATTTTAAAATAATTAATAAGCTAAGGAGAAAAATTAAGCTGTCAAGATCTGCTGACAATATTTTTGGTTCATTAAAACTCAATTGAATTTGAAGAATTAGTAAATGAACATTCTCATTAACAAGAGAAAAATTCATTAAAAAAAAATAAAAGTAAAAAGGAATTTAAATGTAAAAAAGAAGAAAAATTATTATGCATTACAGCAAACATAATATTTCAGAAGTTAATTTTATTTAGGCCATAAAATTACAAAGATTTAATAAATAATAAAGAAAAGAGATTAAAAATAGTTTAGAAAATGGGCATCATTCGCCCAAGTATAAGAACATATAATATTAGAAGTAGAAAAAGGGAAATGCATAAAAAAAAATTAACTACAAGCACGTTTTACATGTAGCATAAAAGAGTTATGAACTTGACACAATCACAATTGACAAAAACACTAAATTTTTTATAAAAGAATAGTATAAATTAATACATTAAACACAGATAAAATGCACGTTAGTAATCCAGTCTCAATTTTAAGACTAGATTGTAGTTTTAAAAACATCTTATGAAAAATTATTTCCCAATATGAATGAAAATTAGGGAAATTTTTTAAAATTATTTCATATCTTAATATAAATAACAGTACCAAAAGCTGTAATGGTAGCAGCCTTAAGCTGACGTTGATAACGAGCTCGTTGTGACAAGCAAAGGAAGATAACAACAACAAGTAAGACAGCAAGGAATGCAGTTGTTCCTGCAAGCCACATCCATATTACATTATCAGCAGTTGCTATTCTTAGAGATTCAACAACTTCAGCACCTTGAGTATCCAATACATTGAATTCCTAAAAAAAAAAAAATAAATTAGAGATAAATAGTACAAGTAACATATTACTGAAAATCAAGTTCTCATTCAAATATTTTTATTTTCAGGTTTTTTTAAAAAACACTATTGAGTATATGAATGTTTTTTTATTTATAAATATAAATGCTATTTGTTTTTATTTATGGAATTTTTTATTTTACCTAAGGAGCTGAAAAAGTACACTATGAGTGCTGTGTTAATGAAACAGGAAAATAAATTGTAATAAATTAGTAAAAAAATAGGAAATATACCAAAATAATAAAGACAGCTTACTGGAAAAAATTAAATGAAAATTATTGAAAAACTGTTTAAATTTTTTTATTATTCATCTAAGTAAAGGATATTGGTAGAAATGTACTGGATATTATCCCAAATGCAGTTAATTATAATTACTCCAACCATAATTACCCCTTCCTCATGGAAATTTGCAAATTAAGTACTGCAATATTTCAGCTGGTAAACTATAAAAGTGCAAATTAATATTTATTAACAAGTCAAAAATAAAAGTGGCAATCTCATTTATCAAAAATTGATTTTCTTTTATCAAGCAAACAATAGTAAAATGTAACAAAAGTTTCTAATTCTAAGAAAAAATGATCTCAAAAGATGAATAAAGGAAAACTATTTCTTAAGAATGTAAATTATTAAACATTACTATCCTACTAACAATATAAAAGAATAATAAACAAATATTTATTTAGATAAATAATACAAATGACAACCTTAAAAAAAATTGTATATATTATATCAATAATATAAATTGTAGATTTATTTTGGAAATCTGGCAGAAGTGTAAAATTATCTAACTCCTTGATGTATTTGGACATGAATAATATTCTGTTAATAAATATTACAGTAAAATGAAATTATCTTTTTTATTTAAATTTTGTCATTATTCATTTAGGGGGTGGTTTGATATTACTCTTCTTTCCTTTCTGTTTTATGATAAATTTATTAACCTCAACATAATTACTATATTCTACATCCTCAGTCATCCATTTTACCATTCCAGTCTGTCTACTGTTACAGTTTTTATTGTCTTTTCATCCTTTTATTAGCAAATTAGATAAAGGATGATGTCTTGTATGATCAATCAATCTAATTCATTTCTATATAAGATTCTATCATAGATTTCTTTTCTTTCTTGCCAATCTTAGACCCCTTTTTTTAAAATGCAGTAATTATGTAATTTTCAATATTTCTAAGGCCTCCGTTTGCTCTTTTCTGTTCAAGTAAATTCAAACAATAAATCCATGTCATTCAGAATTTCTTTAAATTCATTTTTGCTGAATTTAGCCAAAAGAATCTATCCTAGGGAATCCCAAGTTTTTTTTACCTATCTTTTTGAATAGTAATCCTACTCTTAAATGTATTATTCATTTCTTTTATTGCTTCTTCCGTACATATACAAGCTGAAAAACAATCTTATTTTTATTAATGACTCAACATTAGTTAGTTTCGTATCATAATTAGCTCAGTTACTAGGCAAAACAATTATTGTCATTAGAAAACTTATTCCACTAGTATTATAAAATGAACAAGCCTACTGTTATTTTGAACATTTTTTATTTTAAATCAGATGATTCAATCTTTATTGAGGATTTTACAGTTTTTATCATGTATAGTCATGATGTACATATATTAAATTAAAATTCATTTACTTTTTAACATTTTGATGATGGGATATCTTGATATTTTCTGGTGATAAACAACATCCATGAAATAATATATAGAATTCTTTACTTAATCAATGCAGAGAATGAAATTCATTTTCATTAAATACATACATTTATAATAATTGATTCAACATATTATGTATATTTTTGTATGCCCATAAAACTACAAAAAAATTAGACATTTTTTATGTGGTATATTTTTTAATTAAACTATAAGAAATATTTTCATGTGACTTTCACTGGTACAATTCATTAATTTTAAGTAAATTAGCAGTAAAAAATAAGTAAGTAAAATTAAAGTACTTGTTTCATTAGGAAATCATGAAAATTAAGTGAATGCAGAGGAATTCTTGGGCTTAAAGTTCATTCTCATTACTTTTTAAAAAAATAAATCTTTTTTAACTGCAATTTAATTATCCTTTTTTACAAAGTCAATAAATAAATCTCATCCTGGTATAACATTTTTTTTTTTTGTAACAGATATTGGTATGACCATCACCACTGAATAAAATGAGGAAATTGGACAGATTCTTGATTAACAAAACTTACTTTGGTAACCATTTGATGTTTAGCAAAAAATTGTTCTATTAGCAATTCTGAAGTAGTCATCGCTCTTTGTTTTACTAGTTTTCATAATGCAAAACTTATTAACAATAAAACAAACATAAAAAACGTATTTTCTTGAAATAGCAGAATTTATTTTGTTTAAATTAATTTTCATTAATCCCATAAAATTGTTAAGTTTTATGGAAACATAAACCATGTAAATTTTTAAAGGAATTTTTAACAAAAGTTAATAAGCTAAGTCTATCTAAAACTTTTTTTTTAATGAGAATTAATAATATTATTAGTCTCAGATTTCCATTTTCCCAAACACAATTTAGTGTCTTCATCTCCTGTCACACAGAGTATTTTCATTAATGTGAAGGAAAGTCATTTAGAACAATTTAATAAATTTATAGAAGCTTTATAAAGCTAAAAGTAAGTGTAAGCTTACAGTATTGTTTGATTTCTTCCTAGTGCAGAATGCAAAACGTTATTTGTTCTCACCTTTAAAACTATCATATTTAAAAAAGCAACTGAATGACTGCATAGGATTAATTGCCTATAGCATGTTGTATTTTATTGTTTCCTAAAATACTTTTTCTATCTGCCACACGATAACCATTATTTATTTACCCTTTTTATCTAATACCCGTAATTTTATCTATTCATTACACATAAATGTTCTGCACATCCAGACAAATACTGGACAATAAAATCACACTTATCTTCATAAAAATTACTTTCACTTTAATATTTAATATTTCAAAAAAAAGATTTCATAAAAATATATTTGAATTTTATCAGTTTTAATTATACTTCATATTCTGATTTTCAGAATATGACATATTCTACTCAAGAAACTAGGGATTTAGAACTAAACTTTGAAAGTTAAAAATTTAAAACAAAATAGATATGGTAATTAAAATACATCCACTATTTCTTTCAATAAAAGTACTGATTTATATAAGAACCTTGAAACAATAGAGAAAAACACATAAAAATTATCACCTTGAAAAGCCCATCAAGTCGTTCAATGCTTTGATCAATGACTCTTAGAACAGAATTTACTTCCATTATTGAGTGGTCAGTTCTGTTCACAAAATGTAAATATAGGTCGCTACGTGTCTTATCAACTCTACCATCTCTATTCTCATGTACTTTCATTTCATCCACGTTGACTATTGCACCAGTAACATTACCTAAAACCCTGTGATAAAAATGATTTATACAGTAACTTAAAAAAATTAAAGATTGATGAGCTAAATTTAATTTAATAAATCTTAAAATTAAATTTCATATGGGATGGAGAGAATTATTGAACTTTAGAAATAAATTCAAAGTAAAAAAAAAAAAGTTGTTATTTCAGAGTAAAAGTTGGCACATTATATTGTTCTACATGTATGTATGAATACATACATTTTCACACACAAGTGTAACAAATAAAAAGCATATGGAAGACAATTCAAGGTATTAAAATATGCAAAAATATTTTCTATAATCATGTGTTGTTTTCTGATCATCTATTTTGTTCCTTCTTTTATGCAGTTCATAATAAATAAATATCTAGTTTTTAATTTAAATTCCAAAATGATGGCCATTTAAATTTTTAAACTATTAAACCCTTTGCACTCTTTTGTTGAGTACAGTTCGACATCATAATTTAATGATACCACTGCTTTGTCAAGTATAACTCAACAATGAAATTTACACATAGCACTCCTTTGTGGGTATGGCTTGACATTTTTCAACTAACCACGACTATGCACAGATATTCAAAATCAAACTGACATCCATTTGTAAGATCATAAACCCATGTAATACCAATATTGAATATTGATATAATCTAAAATAGATCGTTTTATGCTGAATTATGTTCTCGAAGTGAGGTTGTGTATTCTGTGAGTCGCCATGGCAACTACAAGTCATTCTATCATTCTAGAACTTTTTTAATTGATTGTGACATTGAAAATGAGTTTAATGGTAATAGTGATGAAGATATTGATTATAATTTTGAAGAACATAATCAAGAAAATGCTATTTTGGACAATTATAGTGAAAATGAAGGTAGTGATGACGAAATAGTTGAATCCCAAGGTAGGCCTACTCGTAACTTTCCAGAAACCCCGGTTTACACCCAGAAAATTGTTTCAAGAAATATCACACAGAAAAAAATTATCATAATTGTCATGTAAGACTTATTTTTTGATTAAATTAAGGTTTTTTTTTAAACAAACGTCAATTTTTTTGATATCAGCAATTTTACCTCATACACAAGGTAACCAACATAAATTTAATTAACCCAATGGCATTACTTGATTTTATAATTAGAGGGTAAGGGGTTAATACCTTGATAACTATTTTTATATGCTTACATAACAGAGAACTGCTACATGTCTGTCTTTCCTTCACAACCAATAATATTGAACAGTGAAGTTTTAAGTTTTTTTAAGCAATATATCTAGTTATGAAGAATTGGTAGATAAGCTCTAATTTCTGGAGTAACTTGGAAAAATAATGATATGGATTGGGGGGGGTCTTTATAAAGAAAATTTTTCTGGTAGTACCTGTCTGGAAGACAAAAACGATTAAAATTTTTTTTGATGTTCATCTCAAGGAGAGAAACTTATAATGCTTTCAGTAACAAGGAATGATCTGCTTATTGAAATTCAAATACTAATAAATATATGCATAAAATGATTGAAAAATCAGCACATTTCAAGACTTGAAAAATTTGAAGTATGAGTGAACCACACAATGAAATGGTATACTGTTCATGAGTATCATTTCTATAAAACTTTTGTCTTACTAAGGAACAAAAACCTTCCCCTCTAAGCCTTATTCAGATCTACTAAGTATTATACAACAGCTGTTTAGAAGTTGGACTCAAGAGTTCAATTTTTTTCCAGCAGACTGTTACACCACATAATGAACTTAACTAAGACATGCCCAGACATTTTCAATAGTATTTAAGTTGGAACAATAAGGTGATAATTTTACAACAGTACATAATTTTTCAGCACAAAAAATCTGTTTAGTACATTTTAAATTGTGGTTTTTGCGCTTTTATCAGCATATACAATTCTGGTTTGAACATCTCATGTGAAAATTGTATCTTGTTTTTAATGAACAGTTGATCATGACTGTTTTTTAAAATTCAAGTTAGGGGCTGGATTTATTTGAATATTGTGGTATGGTGCATTGTCCAGGCTATTACAGATCTTGGTGACAGATTCGGCAGCAAATGATACACAACCAATTTCTGAAAATGATTAAAATTCATATAGTCATGGTAATTGCCATTTTTTGACCTAGCTAAGTATTAGAACAGTATTCTTTGTAAACTTTTCTTCTTCTCTTGCATTAACCCCTTCGGAAATGGGAGCTTTCAACCCTTTTGAAGAACCATTGGTTCATGCTTGACCCTTTGTGTAGGAAGAATGTATATAGATTTCTTCTAAGTATATAATTGGATAATTTTCTTGGTAATTTTACCAAATTACAGAGTGCAGATAATACATTTTATCTTGCATAACATCATTCTTGATCAAAACTTTTCTGTTATTATCAGCTTTTCTCCTTCAGAAGCCTAAATTTCTCATGACTACTTGAGTCCAAATGACTCCTTCAAATGTTATTTGCTCTTTTATTAATGGCAAAAGTTTTCTCAAAGCGTTCTCGATGTTATAAATGAAACTCATTTACCGTTATCTGAATAACACCTTTTATTGAAATATTCAGGTCAATTTTAAAATTCTTCCATAGCTGTTTTTACAGGAATACTAAATTCACTTCCAGTTGTTACAAGTTGTTCTTGCTTTAAATGTGTTGAAGGGATCTAAGAGATACATCGATCGCTTCAGAAACACAAGTCACGCAAAGAATTTTTTAAAAATGTTCTTTTTTGATTTCTTTCTTTATAAAATAATAAATATTGAGAAAAACTGCTTGAGTCTGACTTTTGATAATCTTCTTACCCCAGTTTTACTGGTTTTCGCCAACATTATGAGTTTATACAATAAATTAAATTTACAAACAATTCAAATAACGTTAACTAAAAAATAAGTTTTCTTTAATGTCACTCACACTATTAATAAACTTATTAATGAATAACAGCTACGAACAAAGGTCAATTATGTGTGTGTTAAATCCAGTTATTGGTTATAAAACCTATTTAATGTTTTCAGCAAAGTAAACAATGTTTTTCATTCAAAGTTCTAATCTCAACTGACAAGTTGATTATCCCCATCACAAACTATTACTGCAGTGCTACTATCTGCCATCACTGAACAAACAAGCTATAATAATTTTTTGAAAAAATTACTAATTGAGAACAATAAAAACTTCTAGCATAGTTTTTAATGAATAAAGTTTGAATGAAATCTTTACTATAAACAATTACTGCAAAATGTTTCAGATAAATTCATCAAAAGTTTTTTTTTATAAAATTTAACTCTGTTACAATTACGATTACTGTATACATATGTTATTATACTCATTATTTTCACCTGAGTTTGTACAGAGCACTAATTTACAAAATAAAGTGATATATTAATTTGTTTTTTTGAACTGCCCATTGTTTTTTAGGGGCTTAAATGAATGTAAAGCACCTGAAAATCAATGGGCACAGATCAGAAATGATTTTTTTTAATAAACCAGACTTTGTGAATAACATAACTTAAAATTTATTATTTAACAAGTACTCACTCAAATGTTTAAAAATTTTCAAAATTATACAAGAATCACTTTAAAGTTAATGAAAGTTATAAATAAATTTAAAAAAAAAATTTATTCCACCTTATAAAGGTGTAGTTTTTTACCTTCTCAATATCTTTTGTTTTTTTCTTTTTTAAACCATCATCAGGAGATTAAAATATTACAAATCAAAAAATTAAAATTAACTTACACTCATGACTGACTGTCAACAGCATAATCAATATAATTAAGAAATTTATTTATGACAGTTTTTATCGTAAAGAACCTTTTGTAACAAATTATCAACACCTTTTGCTGATAGTATGGTTCTAACACATCAGACCAATGAACAATTTATTTAAAAAATCTTTGAAAAAATAAATTCCATTGATTTTAAAATGAGTTCTTAAGATTAGAGTTTACATATCTTGTCATGATATTCAATAAAAATAAAAGTTTTTGCTACTAGGATTGAATGTTAGAACATTTCAGGTGGATTTATAATGCCAATTGTTCCTAAAATATTGAGAATCAGGAGCTATGCGATCACTTATTTAGTTCACTGAAAAAGGTAAGGGGAAGTTGCTTCATTCCTCAGGTCCTCTAGTATGTCTAACATGGAGTAACTGTTATTCTAGAGCAAGGGTATTACATTTTTGAATGTGCCATATCAGATATCCAATAACCAGTACAGCTGTAGTACAAACAGAAAGTAAATTATTAAGTTATATTTTTAGCATGTAATTAAATTATTTTTAACTAGCACATTCTAAATTGTAATTTAGAATTACTCTCTAATAAAACTTACTCTCTAAAAAAGTCTATATTTTCTCTTATCTCAGTAGGATGCTGACGTAATACAAAACGGACTCTTTGATCTTCTCTCAAAAGATAGATGAAAACTCGTGCTGTGTCGTACAATCCTCCGCTATCATTTGCCATCACCTAAAAAAATTATTATTTTTGAAAATTAAGTATTGTGATTTGTAGAGCTTGTTGCAAACCACAATAAGTTTGTCTTTTAAGAGTTTCCATAGAGAAAACACATTTTCGATAGTAGGTGTATGAATTTGTTCAGTTGCTTCTTCTCTGTTGTAGTGTGTTTGTTAGTGTATCTGTATGAGTATGAGTGTTTGAGCACATTATGTTAGTTTTGTGAAAAAATCTTGTTATGTTTTGTGTATGGAAATTATTAACATAGTAACAATTTTTTAATTTTTACATTTTGTATCATTAATGGATTTTGTTTTTTTAGATTACAATAAGGTTAATATAGGATAGTATTACAATTCAACTTTATTATCACGGAAGATGAAAGCAGTGGTGTATACAAGAAAAAAGTCAGCGACGTAAACTTATCAAAAAATTTACACACACAACTTATCAGATCTTGATGTTGTTCAACAAAATAATACCAAAAGTTGTTCTGTCATAAAAATCTTTCATTAAATTTACAGCATCACTTATGAAACAATCTTTGTAATATGCATATGATTTGGTTTAATCTTAACACACAACTAAAGAACATAGCAAGTCATACTAAGGCCAAACTCATACTGGAGAAAGTTTCATCACATTACCTCCAGAACCACCGTTAGGTATATCTGCAGAGGATGAGATGAATGAAATGTAGCATGTGTGAAAAATGCCATGCCTGACCAGGATTCCAACCTGGGAAATCCAGATGAAAGGCTGTGATGCAGATATACCTAACGGTGGTCCGGAGGTAAAAGAGAGAAAAAAAATTCAATGTGATGAAATTTTCTCCAGTATGAGTTTGGCTCTTAGTATGGCTTGCTATGTTCTTTAGTTGTGTGTTAAGATTAAACCAAACCATATGCATATTACAAAGATTGTTTTATAAGTGATGCTGTAAATTTAATGAAAGACTTTTATGACAGAACAACTTTTGGTATTATTTTGTTGAACAACATCAAGATTTGATAAGTTGTGTATATGTGTGTGTGTGTGTGTGTGTGTGTGTGTGTGTGTGTGTGTGTGTGTGTGTGTGCATGCACATGTGCACATGTGTTTTCATGCTGTGTTTTATCGCTTTCCATGGTGAAACAATTTTATGAAAAAATTTTAAGTAATTAAGTATTTCCGTAATATTTCAGTTTATTTTCATTCATTAAAACATTTTGAATTTTACAATGAATAAAAATTGGACTTGCAAAAATTCTCTAAATATTTTTTGCTATGTTTGCGGAGAATTCACCATGAAAAGGCGATGAAAACTAATAACGAATCTGCTGAAAATTCCTTACAAACATTATTTTGACTGTCCCTTGGGAGACCCAAGATAAATCATGAGGTCCACATGTAGCATGCATCAAGTGCTATGTTAAACTAACCCAGTGGTTAAAAGGATAAAAAGAACAATTGCCTTTTGACACATCTATGATTTGGCAGGAGTCTGCAAACCATTATGATGACTGCTAAAAAAATCTTACTGGTTTCAATTCAAACAATAAAAGCAGTATTGCATACCCAATACCGATTCTTTGAAAGAAATTTCTAATTCTCAGAAGGCTCAACCACTGAATCCTCAACTTCAATAGATATTAAATACATTCCAAAAGAATCAAATACTGAATTTCATTTCATCAATCAAGAAGAATTAAGCAAGCTAATTCATGACTTGTATTTGTTGAAACAACATGCAGAATTCAGGTTTGTGTTTTAAAGAATGAAATTTATTAAACAAGGATACTAAAATTTCAGAATATAGAAACAGAAACAAAAATTTACTAAAATACATTAGAAGAGATGGTTTAATCTGTTCCTGTCATGATGTTAGGGGGCTAATGTCTGAACTGGACATTGAATATGTTATTTATGATTGGTGTTTATTTATAGACTTATCAAAAAGAAGCTTAAAGGCAAAGTTGTAGCATAATTCAAATAAGGTAGCACATGTTATAAGAATACAAAAGTATGTAAAAAATTTTAAGAGCTACTAAGTATGATGAGCATTCATGGTGCGCCATTGCTGACCTGAAAGTGATAGAGCTTCTTCTTGGACTCCAGAGTAAATTACAAAATATACGTATTTCTTGTGTTTGTGGGATAGCCAGGTTATAGCTAAACACTACACAATTAAAGAATGGCCAAAAAGAAATCAGCTTACCCTAGGAAAGGAAAATTTTGTCAATATTCCTCTTGTCGAAGTAGATCAACAAGATGATATTATTTTACCTCATCTCACACATAAAACTAGACCTGATGAAGAATTTTGTAAAAGATTTAGATAAAGATGGAGACAGCTTTAAATTTTACCTGAGGATAATTAAGTGAAGCCAAATTAAAATAGTAAATATTCACTGGGCCACAAATAAGAAAATTAATTTATGAAAATATATCTGATAACAAACTAAATCCTAAAGAACTAGCAGCATGGAAGCCATCCAAAGATGTCGTTTTTGTTTCCAAGAAAACAAAAAAAGCTGATAACAAAAAAGCTGAAAACCACGATTAGCTTATAAATGAAATCTTAGTAAACTACAAAATGTAGGCTACAGAATGTCACTGAAAATTCATTTTTATATTCTCATTTGGATTTTTTCCCTTTAAACTGAGGTGACATCAGCGACAAACAAGGAGAAAGATATCAAGATATATTGCAGATGGAACAACATTATCAAGGCAGATGGGATGAATCTTTGACAAGTGATTACTGCTGGATGATAAAAAACAGAAGACTTCACTGATCACAACAGGAAAATAAGAAAAAAGAAATGAAGATAAACGTAAATGTCTGCAAAATAAAGACAGGAATTTTAAATGTAATTATTATTATTTTTGTATTCTATTAAGTTTCTCAATATTTTAAATGGTCGTATCTAAATATCTGAGGGTGATGAAGAAAAATTGATTACATTTTAAGATTCAGCATAAAAAACACATTCTAATTCATCTACTTTTATCTCCAAATTATAATTTTTTTTTTGTTGATCTGTGTTATGAAAGACATAGTGTTCAAATGGACAAAACTAAAGATAATAAAAAGATAAAGATTTTAGTAGAAAAATTAGAAAATTGGGAACTGAGACAATGTTATTTAAAGGCTACTGAAGAGTATTGTAACATAAACAGATCTATAATTTATATGGAGAATTTTATGTACATTCCAGTCATACCAAATCAATATTGTGGAGTGACAGCACTGACCGCAACCTTGTCGCTCTGATTTCTAAAGGCATGCATGTTTGAATGATTCATGCTGGTTATAAAAAAGGTTTTATCAAGAATGTGCATCTTATATTTAAATCTGGTAACAAAACAGAAGATTACCATAATGATATGAATTCTGTTAATTACTAGCTCTGGGTAAAACAATACTTAATTTCTAATCTTCCCTCTAACTCAGTCATATCATAGCTAATGCTTCGTATCTTAACAAGTAGTACATCTGAACTATGCTTCGAACTTGAACCCATGAAAAGCAGATATGATTGATTAGTTTATACAAAATAACGTGTCATTTATGAATACAATATTGAAACCAGACCTGTAAGATTAATAAAAGTGCATAAGCAGGACTGCATTATTTATTATCAATTCAGTTTTAGCTAAGAAAGGTCACAGTGTTTTGCGATTGCCTTCTACTCTGGAATTTAACCCAATTGAAAATATTTGGGTGGTTTTAAAAGAATATGTTAATTTTAAATTAGATGTTATTTCATTAACTGAAGAATGAACAAATTCAATTACGAATGAAGAATGGAAATCAAGGTGTGACCATGTCAAGAAAATAGAAACTTATTATTTGTCTCGGGAACCTGTAATTGATAATGTCATTGAAAATTACATTAATGTAAATGGTGGTAACAATAATAGTGATTTAAGTGATAATAGTGACTTAAATATTAGGAGTGGAGATGTAAGTGATGATGAGTTATCAGAAACTGAAACATTATGATTTGATCTGGAAAGCAGCAGTTCAGATCAATATTCTTATTTACATTGTGTGCCACTTCTCCTCCTTTGTTCTTTCTTCCTTTCTCTACATCAATCACTTTCCCTTAAAACTTTTTGTAGTTTGCAACAAGTTCTATAAATATGAATGCAAATGTTTATTTTGTAAATGTTATTTTAAAGGTAAAATTTAAAAACTTAATATGATAAAAAAAAACAAACTAGGTGATATAAAAGCAGCAAGTATAAAAAAGGTAAATAACAAAAAAAAAAAAAAAAGGCTAAATCTCTAAAGAAAGTTTTTTCTTTTAAAGTTAAAATAACTTTTTTGATTTTTTTAAATCTTCATTTTTAGTATTCATATAGTTCTTGCTGAATACAGTACTCATTTGGTTGTAGAATGTAAAAATACATTCCCAAGGTGACTTCAGTTTCTGGATGAGAAAAAATTTTGGAAAATAATTTTTTTTTGGGCTCCTGTAAATATATCTCAGGATAAATTTCATCATTGTCTGTGATTGTATTACAAATGGTCCTTTAAAGATACCTACCAAATTTCACTTTCTTTCAATAAATACTTGCACAGTTCTTTCTTTGAGATTAAATTTACTTATAGATAACATGTCCAAAATTACTGGATAGAATGTAAAGTTGTCTTCTACAAACTATTTCAGAAGGTTAAGTAATCATCTTTCATTAATCTGGAGTATTTTATTAAATAATAGTTGATCAAATTACAATCCTTCTGAAAACATTGTTTTAAGTATAATACTGATTTATTTACTTCCATGCAAATGGTTGTGAACAGTTAAGATAGTTGCTTATACAGAGTGTATCAAAACTGCACGGCAATCTCTCGAAAACTGATTCTATATCTAAAAATAAGAAAAAAGTTTCCAATAAACATATGCCTGAAAACGTTTTGTTAGCGAGTTAC
>JAAAKQ030514907.1:0-19404 GCA_010016005.3 Zanna intricata
GCTCTCTGTCGAACCCAACAGAGAAGCAGCCCCTCCCGGGTTGAGCAATACTTAATTGGAGGTCCGACCCGGGGGGGGATCTCACCCCAGAGACCTCACCCCAGAGGCCGGAAATTGATCTTTATGCTTTTTCCTCCGATGTGACTCTCCCGCACAGAAGACCACATTGGGTTTTTTGAGATCTTAGAGTGAGTCATGGGAGGTGGGAGCCCCCGTGCCGCCTCACTACCGTCCATCAGTGCAAGCACTGACGAATGGCAGCTCCGGAGGGAGCTGTCCCAAACCCAGCACGTCAGTCCTGGAGCAACAATACAGGCGTCCTTGCAGCCAGCCACCAGCAAACCAGCGGCCAAGGCATATAGTAGACATATGAACAGGGACATTGGAAATACAAGGCATTACAGACACAATTACGTAAACATAAGTAAAATAACACACAATGAATTCCGATGAAATAGACTGGGACATACAAGAGACACAGTACTAGACACATAGAAAGTATAGAACTTTAATACACAATATATAAACAAGTAAAACAACAGGACATGACATAAGTAGTTTCAGATGTAGTAGAACAAGACATACAGGAGGCACAGAAGTAGGTACATAGGAAATACAGCCGTAAATATTTACACAAAAACAGAATAAACACATATAAATTTATTAATACACACGTAGATTTAGATGTAATAGGCCGGAACATACCGAAACATACAGTCAACAGATAGGTTGGTACAAATGAAATACAGACACAAACACGTAAGCATAGAACCAACGAGATGAAGCACCAACAAATGAAAACAGCAGTTCATGATATGGAACAGGCAGGCAAGATCATTCCAGAAAAAGGCGTTCCTTTCCAGAGAAGAATGAAACCCACTGGTAAGTGGAAGGAAGTACTTTCTCTCCGGATGCGTACCCTCTTCTCTATCAGTTGTCGAGCTGCCATAAAAGATGTTATCACGATAGCAATTTGGGTTTTTTCAAACGTTCGCCTCAGAGAGGAAATGCGAAAATCCGATTCCTGTCCAACACTTACCTGACCGTCGCTGCAACCTCTACTTCAGTCACATCCTCTTCGATATCGTGGATGTGGACCACAACCCGACGATTATCCTTCGATTGTGATTTCAGTTCAGTAGTTCTCTCCTTAAAGGCTGCCGCTTTTTCCGCTCCTCGTACTCGTATACGGAGTTCCCCACTGCCCCCTTGCCTGACTGATAGGCCTACTCTTTGATCCACCACGGAATGTTTAAATGATCAGAGTAAATCATCGTACAAACAGCCTTCAGCCCTCACCATCACTGTTCCACTTTCAATCTTTGCTGGAGTAGAGCGTCGTGGAGCCAGGGAAGCATGGTCTGTTTACCAGTAGCGGACCGGCGGTCATTCTCAGAGAGTGTCACCTGCCCGACCAAAGATTTAGAGTACTAAACGCTCTATTCCCCGTTTGAACTTATCCTGAGGAAGGACAAACACCGAAATTGAAACTTCTGGCGGTATCCCTCGCAAGGTTCGTAAAAATGCTCGACGTGAAGCTTCTTCACCTTCATCTGAACTGTAAAACTCTTACTCGACAGGTTCGTCTCATTCCGTGCTACAAATCTGGAGCTGTTCTCCATCAGGTTTCCAGCTGTCGCATACAAATTAATACCTTGCCTACCATGAGTATTAATCACGGCTAGATCCAGGAAATGACACCTTTACTCTTCCCTGAACAAATCCTCTGAAGTGCGTTTCAGCGCTGTACCGGCCAGTTCCTACTCACTACTGAAACCAAGTCGTCATCTGTCAGGTCCTTCAACAACATGAGGGTAAGATCATCCTCCCTAGGCGGCGTCTATTTGGTCGCGTCCAACTAGTGGTAGCTTCTTAACTTTTCCCTCGGTCAGGTTTCCTTTCAACAGGTCAGACCAGGTGACCTCGCCTAATTGGTCTATTAAGATCGTTATCCGGTCCAACGTGCCCTTTTTATTTCCCGTTTTGTATTCGGGCAGTTTCATACAAATTCATTCAGATTGTCAATTAACTCCTGAAGGGAAGACAGAATATCCATGTTTCTCAATGGCGAGCGTCTCTTGCTGTGGGGGTCACACACAACCTAACGCCTTCATAGACGAGATTGTCCATAGTCTTTCTCATAATTCACAGAGCCTTCATTGGTCGCCCGTTGTATCCAATTGAGTCCCGTCATATCATCCTCGCTCGGAGCGGGGGTCACCCTGCCTATCTCATCCTCTGAAGAATATACCATGCCCAGTAAGCGGGTCGTGAGCTCGAATGACTTTCAGCATCCACCTTTTCCGTCTCAATCTATTCTCGCTCTTTACGTCGAACCACTGTCATAAGTCGAAAGTAATGAATCACCTGCCAGAAAAGAAGGAGAACTCCTGTTACATAACCCTGATTCGTCTTAGGGCCTACGGTCAAAGGAGGATACAAACGATCATATTCTTCTTCTCCACCAAATAAATACCAAAATAGCCATTGAGTAAAGCAAGATGGCTGCCGCAATGTCCGATGTAAACAACAATTAGGCTACTTGTAAAGTATACAAGCTCCAAAACCCACAAAACGTGTAGTAATACAAGGAGAAATAATCTTTAAACCGGTAAACTAGCAGAAAATCCAAAAATCTATAAAAAAAACCTTATGAGTCGTACTGTTTTTACTTTTTCACCACTAATTGTTTGTTCCGATTTACTACCACCGTTACCCAGCTCATTTAGGATTTGAACCCCACAACTGGCTTAGAGGCTAACTTTTCATAACCTTCAGCTAAGGCCACTATGGTTGCTTTGAATTCACTTAATTTAGGTATAACCCTGGTCCGCACAGAAACGTAATACTTCTTGGATTCGGAAAGTATTGTAACAGAAGCTCATATTGTTCTTCAAATTTCTTTACTAAAGGCACTGAACCTCCAGCCCTCCCAATGGACTTTATTAAATCGCTAATCAAGTCCTACTTACAAGTTCATATCAATGGGCCAGCCCGTGAATCTTCCTCCCCAAAAAAGGAACTTCCCCGGTTTCACCAGTTTGGACCTACCTTTCCCCGTATCCCTCGTTTCAGGCAATGTCTGTATCGTACGCGTACATCTTACAGAATTAAACTACTGCTTATCACAACACAAAAATAAATAGAATATAAAAAAAAATTATATATATATATATACCGTCCAACATAAGGCAACGTAAACAAACTTACCAACTAATGGCAAGCCACGTATCAACAAGATGGTTTCTAACAACAGCTGGTTTAAGTAAACAACTATTTACGAAAACCAAAATAAATTAAATAACTATAAATTATAATAATAATTAGTATAGATAATAAATAATAACAGTCACAGCTCAAACCTTAAGAGGCAATTTAAATAATCAAACTACCGCAGATAGGGTAGTTTGGGTAACCTAGATAGCCTAGGGAATCAATATGTTCAGAAACACAGAATTAACAATTAAATAAATTAATCCCATAAAATACAGATGAACAATGAAAACAGACCAAACAAGAATAGCACAAAACCAAATAACAACAAAACTTAAAAGCAAATATAAAAATGTACCACAATTCGACAGAGCCAACTACAACCAACTTCCCTCTACGGTGTTGCGTGTTGAACAACTATTAGTGATAGTAAACAAACAGTTGAAATTTATTTTTTTTTAAGAGAATTCTTTAAAAATATTAGTCCTCATTATTAACACATTGTGTTAAGTTTGTTTTATTGTTTCATTATTTGGTTATTCTTTTTTATTATTGCCTCCGCTGGCTGAAACCTTTCTGTTTTATTTTTTGTTTATTTTATATTATTATTGCCTCTGTTAGTTAATACCTTTCTGTTTTATTATTATCTTATTTTTATTATTATTGCCTCTGCCGGTTAAAAACCTTTTCGTAGGGTGTGTGACTTTATGTTATGGAATGCTTCTTGCAATTATTGCAACTAGTTGGGTTTTTATATGTACCTTCCCACGACCCGCCTTTCTCTCTGTTCCCACACTTCACGCTATTGTGCTTGTCGGTACGAGCTTTCCTTATTTCTTTCCTAGCGTGTTGTCTTTAGTCTGGATTTACTATCGTGGCGTTCGGACCAGCCTTCCAGACCCGGAGTTCATCCGTTTAGTCCGTCGCATTCTAACAATTTCTATAACTTTAATAATGTCAATATCTGTATAATTTCTCTTCAAGTTTGAATAAATTTTTATTTTGTTTGGGACCAGCCCGGCTCTGGTACTAGTGACATTATTTTCTCTCATCTATTTTATCGATCGCTGTATCGTTATCAGTTTAATTTTTATTGGAACATTTCTCTTCAGTTGCATTCGCGGCGTTACGCGAAACACTGTTCAGCAGCTTTATCTTCTTCTTTGTTCTTTCGTCAATCCTCACTTATTTAATTTCAATCTATTGGATCTTGATCGTTGCTGTTCTTCAGCGTATGTTTTCGCCGTAGTCCTGGATATCTGGGTGCGTCTCTGTACATATTCACTCTCTACGCCTCGTCTTCAAGCATCATCGATTTTCCTTATTATGTGGCAGCATTGTACAGTGAGTTTTTGTTTTAAGTTTTTATTGTTTAATGAAAATATTTAAAATTACATTGGAAGTAGTGTTACATATTTAGTAACTGTAAATTTATGTTTTATAGTGTTAATATAAACTTTTTAATAGATTCCATGTAATTGTTACTGTAAAGTGTAGTATGCATTAATTTTTCTCGTATTTTGTGAATTAGAAACAGATTAAAAAACTTTTTCTTTTGACTATAATTTAAATTTATGCTTAATTATCAGTAATAACAATTAACTATTGATAATGTATTCAGCAATACTGTAATATTTTTTTAAAATGTCTTTTTATTCAAAATAGTCAGTTTGATTTTACTAGTGTTTTATTTGGTTTATTATTCGATATACCTATAATTGTTCATTTTATTTCATTAATAATGCAATTGCTCTGTTAAGTCTCTTTTTTATAATTTTAAACCAGATTATACAGTCTTTTTCTACCAGAGCATTTTATTTTTTTTATTACCTATTTCAAATATCGTCGCACGGCTATTTGTTGGCTATTGCGCTAACATCATGGTAAAATGTAAAACAAGGATTGCCTCATGTGAAATGATCCTAATTCTTATTATAGTTTTTAACAACCCTGGTTAAAATCTTAGCTACATTGTGGTTCAGAGATATTCCTTCCCCAGATGTGAATACTAGTTCCACTTATGAGTTTTTTTCCATATATAATTACATTTTTTTTTTTTAAAAGATGGTTTCTGATTTAGCCCTATAGAATTTATTTCAAAGAGAATGTTAAGCCTTCCATGTGAAAATGCTGGGATCAGTTTATATTTGCTAGTGTGAGAATAAAGATGCAATGTAAGCATTCTCTTTGTGATTTATAAGAGAAAATGTGCTTTACTTCTTTTTACTTCCTTTTCGGTTTTCAGATTTCAACGGAAATATCCATTTTGATCATCCGTGAATCCATTTTTAGTAGTTTCGGCGGGACGTCTGTACGTACGTACGTATCTCTTGTAACTCAAAAACGATTAGCCGTAGATTGTTGAAATTTTGGATTAAAAACTACTGTAATATCTAGTAGTGTACCACTACTTTTTATTGCAATTGACTGAATCAAAAATGTCAAAAACAGCCCAAAATACAAAAACATTTTTTTCGTTTTAATGAAATATTTGGTTCTTACAATCGGCTCCTTTTTTTAGCTTTTTCTTTAATTTAAATATATTGATTTATTAATAATTAATAGCCTCTGACTATAAAATTTTTTTGCGATAAATAGTAATTCAGTAACAATAAAAAATAAAAAAATAAAAATGAAAAAGTATCAGAAGTTATTAATGAAATAAAATTTTATGTACTTTTCATTTTAAAAAAAAATGAGAGTATGTAATTTAATAGGTATACAAGTCATGTAGTGTCTACATTAGATTTTTTTTATTAAGCAACCCCAATATGGCTCCAGCAGTTATTATTGTTTAGTACGATATTGTATTTTCTAGATTGTAGCTTGACTTACCTTATATATATAATGTATATGCCCTTGTGCTTTTTAGCAGGGTATATTTCCTCTTTATATTTTTGTAGTGACAATTTCTGCTTCTACCTGTTCACTTGTAATGAAGTTTATTCAATAATATAAATATAAATCACATGATGTTTTATGAAAAGTTTTCAATCCTTCTATGACAGGTGAATCTATACTGATAGTGTGATTTATACTGATAAATCTAAGTAGGGTATGACATGAATGACTCCATAACAGTGTGCTTTTCTAGAGCAACATATATAAGTTGACCTTTGTAAAATGTTAATTTCCCTATGTTATGTCATGGATAGAAATTATCATAATCTTGTGTGTTGTGATTAATAATGTTATAAGTTGTGATTAAATAAATTTGTGTCTCATGACCTCACAAAGTTTTTATCATCGGAATTATTCACATTCTTCTGAAAAGATAATTTGAATACCAGTTTCGACAATGGCTACAACAATTTGTGAATTCTGGGATTCCTACATGACCAGGAACACAACAAAACTGGGCACATGTATTGCAATTGCTGACAAGACCATATATATTTCCAACATTATGGATTGTGATATATTTGCTTGATAATGGTTGATTCTAAATGTATCCACTGAAAAATTTCATAGTATGATAGTATTTTTTTTTTACACCAGTTCAGTTACTTTAGTCTAGATTCCAACAGAGTAGCTCACCAGACTGGTCTAGTGTTAATGCGACATCGCAAATCAGCTGATTTTGAAATTGAGAGTTCTAAGTTTTAATTCCTAGTAATGGTAGTTACTTTTATTAGTAGATTTGACTACTAGATTATGGATATCGTTGTTCTTTGGTGGTTGGGTTTCAATTAACCACACATCTCAGAAACAGTCAATCTGAGACTGTACAAGTCTACAATTCATTTACATTCACACATATCATCCTCTTTCACCCTCTAAAGTAATACCTTTATGGTAGTTTTAGAGGCTAAACAGAAAAAGAGAGCTAAAAAAGAGTGATTCAAAGTAGTTAGTTTTTTTTTTTTTAAATATACGTTACTTGATTTCAACATGTGACATGATAACATTCATTTCAGATACAAAATATGATTTGCTGTAATGGAATAAATTATATATATTAGTATTCTCAGTGTAATGCCTAAAAAGTATGAAGAAAGAAATGGTGTACAACTCTTAAGATTATTCTCATTATTTATGATAAAATTTTATAATGTTAGTAATACCCCAATGTATGACAATATAAACTATCACAAACAAGGAATCCCAGAAGATGGCAGGCATATCCTCTGGGTAAAAAATAAGTTGCTAATAACACCACTAATATATATATATATACACAAGCTTATTTCCAAGCAATAAGTAAGAATAAATATTTTTTCCCATTACAAAACAAGTATTAAACTATGTACATAATTGAAAAAAAAAAAAAAAAACATTTTCTCAGTAATTTTATCATGCATGGCCTGTTGGCACAATTATATAATGATAAATAATTAAATCCACTTACCAACAATTTAAGCAAATATTATTAAAAATAAATGTGAATACGTTGGATAAAAAATGAGATTAAAGCTTTATATAATAAAAAGAATAATGTGAATACACAACTTTACATTTTTCATTTGGAATTAATATTTGAATTGGGTTATATGATTTTTGACATAAATCATATTCGAGAATAGAATTAATGAAATAATAAATATATCGCTATGAATAAACTATTTAATAATCTAAAATACAATAATACTTCGCATAATAGGATATAAATTATAATAATATAAACAATAAATTGTTGGTAAGTGGATTTAATTATTTATCATTATATAATTGTACCAACAGGCCATGCACAATAAAATTACAAAGAAAATGTTATCTTTTCTAGTAGTTGACAATAATATAGTTATAAATATAAAACACAAATAATTATGCAAACACATTTACTATGATCTCTAACATGCCAAGTAAAGGGGATAAATTACAAATTCAGTGTATAATCACTTTTGAAACAAAATTAGTTAAGATTTTTTTTCTTTAATAAATAAAGTTTAGATCTGTCTTATATTTTATTTTAAGATGAGTACATCAACATATTTTAAAGAATTTTAGTTTTGTTTTTATACAACCATTTTTTACCCAATTGATCTCCTATGGAGTGAAAAGAAGTCAAAATATCTGAAGATATCCTAAATATAGAAAACAAAACATTATGTCAAGTATAATTTATTTATTAAATTGCTTATTACATTCATCTTACCCATTTCCAGATATTCTTCAAATAATCCCTCATTGTCCACCAGTTGGTAATCTTCTTCCCATCTTGTCCTGGTTCTCTTTTTTGATAATTTTACCTACATTTTAAAAAATGGATGTTATTATTTAGTTAAGATAGTTTTAAAAATAATATTTAACACTCACAAGCAGTTCAAGTCATTTTATACAAAGTTTGAATGTACTCTTATTTTGATTTTGTTTATAACAAAGATCTTTATTCTAAAAAATTTTGTTGAAATTAAGCCAGAAAAAAGATAATCATTAAGAATTAATTATTATCCCTTATGTGAAATCAACTTTGTGGGATGAAAAAATGATTTTTGAAAAAAGCTTTTGATAAGCTTATTGATTGAGATAATTATATGAATCCAAAATTAGTTAAAAACCTTTAATTTACTTAATTCATTTGTTTATTGATTTATAAGGGAATTTATAAAGAAATTGTTTAGATTTATTTGAAATCAAAATTGATTATTTAACACTTTAAAAACAAAATTTCAAAAGATTTAACTAACTTTGGAATGTTGACTGACTGAAATTTTTTATTGCCTATGTAATGATTAATGATTAATATTAATGAAATATGTAATATTAGGTAGGATGTTACCAGATATGAAACAACATTGCCAAGCTTATATAAGTAAGATAATGATGGGAATGTAAATGAATATTACAATGGATATTTACCTTCTACAAAGAAAACACATTGTATAATTAAATTTAATTTGCTTTTTCCTATTCCTGTTATCCACTAAAGGTACTAACAAGTTTTAGTATATCCAAACTGCAATTCAAGTAAAAGAACAATAACTTTAAATCCTAATAACATGTCATGAACATTTCTGATACAGAATTCTGCTCAATACATATTACCATACGATTCCTTCAGGTGAGCAGCTTAAGCTTTCAAAATATTTTTCCAGCATGAAGTAGTACTGCTTTCAAATTAAGTTCTAAAAAGCCTATAAAAAGACATGATTCTTTAGTATATGCATATGTCGCAAAGCTGCAAATAAAAAGAGCATGCCACTTAACTGAACTAGGTTCGCATACTGAGAGAGGAATTATTTAATTCCAATTACCTATCATGGAAGAAATTTATTTTAATATTCTGTTCCAGAAGTGTCAATCTATTGCATCAATACTGAAAGGATTTTATCATTTCAATATTGATGCTAATACTTCTGCCTGATTTTTTGGTAAATTTAAATGAATTGATTAATTAAGTGATGTCAGTAAGTATATTTTCCAGAAAACGTGGAGCTTTTCTTTTTTCAACTCCCAATAATCTGTAGAAGATTCAACATAAGTAATATATTCATCTGAACTTTATGTTTCTGGTGATAATGGAACTGAACCTGGATGTTTTCTGGACTATGTGATAGAAGCCTTGGAGCAGTGGTTGTATCAGTATATTTCATAGTCTTGGCTGTTATCTCAAGTACTTTTATAATAGGAAAATAATCATCCACAAAGATATCCTTTAGCTGTCTTCTAACCCCAGGAATTGCAAATGGCATGTAAACAGATACATTCAGCCAATCATTCAACAACTTACAACACATTAAGCATAGCAAATATGAGGATCTTAAGAATTATCCTGAGTACCTAATTTAAATCCAGTATATAGCATTCTTTTATATCAGTGGAATTATATTTCTTTTCTAAGATTATAATATGCACACGTACACTCTAGGTTAACAAAAAAAGAAAACTTTAGTTAGCTTCAGCACTGAATCTTACACATACAAGAAGTTGCACTTTAACTAAGTAATCAAAAGAAAGCAACTTTTATGAGAGTTTATTTTGTTTAATCTACATGTCTTCAACTATGAGTCATCAGTCTACTGAAATAAAAGGATAAAAAATATGTTGTAATTCTTTCACAAAAGAAAGAAAATAGATAATGAATGCTAAGTCTTTATTTCTTTTATTAATGTATAAGTGATATTAATTATTTTTATTGACTAACTTATACAACACTATTTGATTTCAGTTAGAAATAAACTAAAACCATTTGTTGAACAGTATTACTGAAATTCACTAAATAGAACATGAAAAATATTATATGCATATTACTTGCTGAGCAATAAGAAATTCAGTTAAAAAAACTGAGGTTACAGATGAATTTTAAATTCATTTTCAGAATCAACTTCAAAAAAAAAACATAACATTCCTAAAGTTGAAATCTTAAAAAAATAATAACTGACCAGGGTTATTAATCTTGTTAATTAGAAAATAATATCTAAAAATGAAATACTTTGTGAAATGTGTGGAAAAATGAAATAAAATTTAAAATAATTTACCATTAATTCAATAATTCAGAAAAATATGTTTTTAGAAAATAAAAAATTACAGATATGTTAATGTAATTGTGATTAAAATTGCTATATATACCTGTTTATTATGCCACCATGCCTTCAATTTTGGAAGCAGAATTTCCTGTGCATTATTAATTATTTGTTTCCCAACCATTATCACAGCTAATTGTTGTGCTAACTCAATAAGACATCCACCAGCACTGCACTGAACAATAAATATATTTAAATTTTTATACTATATATTTGACTAAAACAACTACTGTTATAATATTCTATTTTGTACAATAATTAAATACTTAAGTCATTTTTAACCTAAAATAACATTAAATTAAATAAATCATTAAAGCGATCTTGTAAATGTGTAAATAATAATATTCTGTGATGTTATTAATTTTTGAAGTGTTACAATTTATAATATCATCTCCACTGTTCACTATGAGCACAAATATTGCTTCTGGTCACCACCAAAGTATAGATTTGTCAAACAGATTAATCATTCTGGATATAAATCCATGCATCATAAAAAAATTACAAAAATGTTAATTGGGAACCAAAATGAGGTTTTCTGAAATTAAATTAAAAACAAAAATAGTACTTTCTTAAAGACTTAATAGGTTGGTGACCTTGACATTTTTTGTAATTATGTTTGATTTTAGTCAGAATGTTTTATGATTTCTGTTTCATGATCATATTTTGCTTTTTTTATTTTTTATTTTATTTTTTTTATTTTACTTCATACATTTTAATGATTTTTTTATAACAATTGGTAGTCAATAGCAAACAAATAGCTGCCAACCCTTTGCAATAACCCCCCTCATTTGCCCATTTTTGGGGCATGAGACTGATCAGTTCCAAAAGAGTTCATCTATCAAATTTGTACAATTAAATTGGCTCTGTGAACTGTAGTGAGACAGATACATGCCACACTATGTTATTTAAAAAAAAAAAACATTATATTTTACTTTTTTATAACTTTTGAATAGAATACTTCTATCATTTACTTTTGCTATTACTATCAGAAAATTACAATCAGATTTTAAATTATATAAAATTTATTTATTGAATTAATTACTTATTTTTTAGCATTATTGAATGATATGTTCAGGTATCCTACTTTCACAGTAGCACTGCAGACATCTATTAATCAGAATTAGCTACTTCATATGGATATTCGCTTATTTACTTCTTTAAAATATTAAAATTTATTAACATTATAGGTCATCTATGTTATAAGATTTCATTTCATTGTCTATATGGACAAATCTTACCATGTTTGCGATCGGGATAAAATGGATTTAAAATTTGGTTTTGATGTTTAAGAGCTTTTTGGTATAAAGCGTATTATTTTTTTTTTGTTATATTATTATCCCTTTTTATTATTATAATCTTGATGTATTTTACTACTATACTAATTATTAAAATTAACTGTAATGGGTTTGGTACAATAATTGAAAATGTTCCATAAGCAACCAAACTAATGTGGACAATATATTAGATTGAATTATTGATTGATTACTTATGTGGACCAATTTTTTTATTTGCTTGTATTGTGAGGACATAAATAATACACAAAAAAAGTTCTACATTACTTCACTTTCATAACGAAACTATTTCTGACAGAATGCTAATTAAAAAAATAAAAAATAAATGCAGTTGATGGAAAAAACAAACTACCATTGAAAGAAAAAAATGAGATTTTATTTTATAAATTGAATTTCTGTCAAGAGATAAAAATAGCTAGTTACCCAGCCAACTATTGTGTGAGTTTTTCACGACTAATTCAAAACATTGACCAATCCCTATACAATGTCCAAGTATACAGAAATGTTTTCCTGACTCTTTTCCATCGATTCATTGGTTAATTGTATGAGCAAGTGGTACCAAATGGTGTCACTCAAGTTTTAAAAATAGCACTGCATGTGGGATTGATCAGTGTTGCAATGTCTGCAGTACCAGACTAGTTTTGAGACCGAAAAGTCCCTCAAGATCTTCAAAAACTGTTTTGCATCGGACTGATCAGTATCCCTGTGCCAGCAGTTTCATACTGTTTGTGAGACTGTTAAGTTTCACCTGGCCGCCAATCTATTAAATGACTTTTTTGGAATATAAATAAATTTTTTTTATGATTTTGTTAGCATCTTTTGAAAAAAAAAAATCCAATATTTAAGATACTTATGATTCTTAATTGATTTTATTTAAATAATTTTTTTATGTAATCATTCTACATTCATTTTTTTTAATGTAGAAATATCTGATCATTTGTCATATATCTAACATACTAGCTGTGACAGTACCCTGAAAGTCATAGGAATTCACAGATATAAATTTTTTAATCGCATGGAATTGTTTTCATTTATTATTGTTCAGATAAATTTTCTAGCCAATATTTGGTATGAAATAATAAATATATCTCTATTTGTCACATCGATTAACAAGCAAAAATATTATTTTTATATTTGCTTATTATCTTTTATTTTATTTATTGTATTCTGATAGTATTTATTATTTACAAATTTTATTTTGTAATTATAATTGATAGACCAAAATGATTCTACCAAATACTAGTGGTTTCTGAAACAGAACCTACAGTGGTAGAAAATTATAATTATCTTTAGTAAATTCATACATGTAACTACTCACATGGTAATAGCTTAAAACACCTCTGGAGAAGTTACTTATAATTTTTTCATCAAATGTATGTACATTTCTACAGAAAAAATGAATGTATTATTATACCGTGATTCCTAAAAACATAACATACTACTGTTTAAAAGAGGAAGAAAATCTAAGGCAGAAGATTTAACCTTTTTTTTCATAGGTTACTAATATTAATCAATAGAAAATTTGCTAATGATAAAAAACGTGATGCTTTAAGAATTATGTGGTTTAATATTACATTTAGAATACAAATTATATCTTACATCTTCATTTCTAAGCCGAAGGATATGTGTGTAGTTGCCTGGATAACCTACAAATCTCCCCTTAAAAAAAGCAATATAAAAAATGGAAGAGTAGTAATTGACAAACTGAAAGATGAACACTTTAAATGTTAAATTGTCATCAAATTCTGTTTGTGTCCGGTGCATTTCTGTAACAAATTAAAAGAATATGTTATACAATAATTTATTTTTTAAATTTGAGAAATATTAAAACATTAAATAAATATGCATTTTTTTTTCTTAATTACACAATTTATGTATGATGATCCTTAAAAGGCATCTTACAAATAAAAAAAAATATTGTAAAAGCTGCAGTTGAAATTTTTTATAAAGGAAAGATTTCAATTATTTTTTTTGTGTCTTAAACAAGAGTTGGCATTGATAAATTGTATAATACTGATGATTAACATATTACACCGATAAGAGATAGTACAGCTAAACTCATCAGAATCATAAACATAATAAAAGACTGCTACTTAATGAAACCTTTCCGTAAAAAAAATAACTGACTAAATATTACATTACTGCACAAAGATTTTTAATTTTAAATAGTTATTATATTACTTCACAATGATTTTGTTGTACATTTTTCAGTTCCTGGTATGTTACAAAACTGATGCAGAGAAGGCCACAAAAGTTTGGAAATGGCTTACAAAACTAAGTATGACTAAATAACAAAAACAACTACAGATGTGTACAATTTCAAGTACTTAATCGTACTTTACTCTGTTAAAGTTATCTCTTCACCATCCCGAATCCAACTTTAATTTTTTAAGTAGCAAGATGATCATGTGATACTTGATATTCATTTAACACCTAATGAGAAAAAGTTATAATGTCATTCTGTATGATAAATCCTACTGCTTTTAGCAACCAGAAGTGAACAAATGCAAAAATGCATGAATGAAATAAGGAAAAACATACTAAATAAATATATAATTTTTTTTAGTGTATTTCATCTTCAGATTGCATTAAATAGGCCAGTTTAAAATTTATTTAAACTATTTTATACATTTATACCCTTCCTTCAATAGTCCAATTTAAAAAGTTACTTAAATTATTCAACCTTTTATTCAATAAGATGGCAACAGTTATACTTTGTAATATAGTTACCAAGTTAAATATTAAACTGCTGAAGTCCACAGATATTATTTACTTAAAACAGTATAAATAATAGTAAATCAGAGATTCTAAGCTTTAACTCTGCTGTTAATTTTCAATGTTAAATTTTTTATATTTTACACTTTGCTTAATCCAACTGTGACATGATATAAAAATCACAAGTTTCATATAGCAATTATGTGTTAAAGAATTGTGTTTTAACAGATCAACACTTTGTTCTTTACTGCAGTAAGATTTAAATATGTGTAGGACCAATTTTCGTTTTATAGAATCTTTATTATTAAGATAATATTTTAATATTATTTTTAAGTAAAATTGACAGAATAACTTTGTTAATGATGTACAGTTATAATGATCAAGTACAATCTTTTCAAGGGTATGTGATTTTTTTAACAATAAAATGATTAGCTATATGGAGACAATGGTATAAGAACCAACCCCAGTAACAATTCAGAAAGCTAGCTTGGAACATGATAATGTTTTTTTTCAAATTTACAGTTCTAAAACTAATGAATTATATCTTATAAGCAACAACTTACATGAGAACTTCCAGAAGATAAATTTTAATTGCAGGACATGTATTGTGATACTATTACATAAAAATTTGATGTAGACCAAATTTTAAGTTGGTCACATTTTCAGATGAAACTAAATTTATGTTAAATAGGAACATTAAAAGAATAATTTCAATACTGGTGGAATTACAATCCTTGGAGAGTTATGGTAGCTCATAAAAAGCATCTACAATAACTGCAATTGCTCAAGGATTGTTAGTCATTAAAATGTACAATTTTTTATTTTAATTTTTTCAAAGCAAGTGAGAATTCTTCTGACCATGCTGATTTTCCAGTTCTTGTGCTCAAGGATTAATATACTGCTGTTACCTAACAAAACAAAAAGTAGTATCTGTAATAATATTTTGTTCTACTTTAATCTGTATTATAGATGATTGAGATTTTCATTTGCCTGCAGCTAGTTTATATTTAGTCAGATCAAAGAAGCCACACATTTTCTAAAAAAATTTACATATTTAAGTCTACATATTTAAAATACGAAATATATGCAAGTATTATAAATATTGAAACTATTATTTATAACACTAATAACTGTATTATGTTTTTAAGTTTGGTTTCCTTGTAATTTTAACAGATGTAATTGTAAAAAAATTACTCGTATCTATGAGTACAACGTGAGTATAATAAGGTACATGAGTATAAACTCTCATTGTCCAAGTTGTAAGAATTCTTGTTTATTTATTCTTGGATTATTAATCTTGAATAGAATTTTTCAACACATTTTACAACACAATACTTTTTCTACAAAAGAATAATTTATTATGTAATTTATTCACACACATATTCTTTTACAGAAATTATTTATTTATATTGTCAATTTGTTTATTTTTATTAAGATTTTATTTTGTTCTGTGTTTGTAGATGTTCTCTTTTCATAAATACTTTATTACAAATTTTACTTGCTACTGTAAAAATGTTCTTGCAATTTTACTTGTAATGTGCAACTTGTCAAAAAATGAGTAACTGATTTAATGAAGAATCTAATTTATAGCAATAACAATAAAATAAGGCCTGCAAAGTCAAACTTGGAGTCAAATTGATAGTTTCACATAACATATATGAAGATCTTAATTTTTGGATCGAAGAATTAAAGAAACACTGTAATATGCTACTGAATCTGGTTAAGAGGGGTTGTAAAATCCAGATGCTGGTTAATTCAGAAACCGAATTTGCACTTGTTTGACATTTGGTTTTAGTGAGTTATTATTTTCTTATAAGTACATCTTTTTCAGTGGATTCTTGGAAGTTTCCCACACTAAATAAATAATAGTAAGTTTAATAAGTAAGAAAATAAGTTCATTTTCCTCATACTTTCTCTAATGTATAAAATATAACTGTTACATGAAGAATAAATATTTTACCAAAGAAGAAAAATTTGAAAAAAGGCAGTTTTAGAAACATTACTTTCTGTAATGTGTAACTTGAAAAAAGAAAATTGTTGAATAACCATTAAATAACTAATGATTTCAATATGATTGGAGCTTACTTCACTTTGCTCTCTAAGGGAAGAGATAAACATTTACATAAATTTTGAAAGTAATTTTTTTTCTAGTTCAAATAAATAATATATAACAATATGTCATTTAATTTTTTTAATAAAAGGATCTGTTAATATGTACACTGTTTGCCAAGTTACTGAATTAATTGTGAAATAGTTTCAGCAATGGTTGACTTGTTCTATAACACTAACTATATATACATTATTGTATGGTGTCTGAAGTTTTCATTTTCAAATTCATTGAAAAGTAGTTAGAAAGGTCAAACTATTTCTTCAGCTGTAATGACATTTTCATCCTCTTCCAGTAGACTCTAGTCATTGAAAACTTGATCTCCACATTACAGTAGCTTAGTTTTGAGAAGATCAGAGTCTTGAATCAAGTCATTTAACTAAGACTGGGTTATTAAGTATGATTTTATTGTACTTAGCTCTAATTTTTATACGGATTTGAATACTAGATTATGGATATTACTGGTAACAAAGATAAATTGTACTTAGCTCTGAAAATTTTTAATATTTTCTTGTAGATGGATTTAGTGAATTCTAATTCAGATCTTATTGTTATTGTGGATCTGAGACAGATATAAGTTATCAAAAGGGATGCTGATCACTCAGAAGGAAAATCAGAAAAGACGATTTTGACTTTGAAATGATTTACTATAGTCATTTGAAGACCACTAATTTTACTTAAAGGAAACTAGCAGACAGTTAAATGATTTTGAGGTTACCACAGAACCTTTATTTTTCTTTTTTTCTTTAGACTCCAAAACCACCGTAAGGTATTACTTCAGATGATAATAAAAAATCTAGTATTTGATCTAGTATTCAAATCTGTATAAAAGTAACTCCCTTTACTAGAATCTAAACTAAACTCTTGACTTCAAAATCAGCTGATTTGTGATGATGAATTTATCACTAGACCAACCCAATGGGTTTTATCACAGTACCTAGGAGATAATAAATGCAATGCCTTAAGTGTATCTTTATCATAGACAGGGTTCTCAAACATGAGCTGCAAACATGTGTTAGGAATCTTACTGTATCCAGGTCATCTCAGCCTTATAGTAGAAGTAAAGATAGGTAGTGTGCCCTACTAAACCAATCAGTATGCCCTAGTGAACTCGTCATCACAAATCAGTTGATTTTGAAGTCTAGAATTCTAAGATTCAAATCCTAGTTAAGCAGTTACTTTTATATGGATTTGAATACTAAATCGTGGAACCGGTGTTGTTTGATGGTTGGGTTTCAATTAACCACACATAACAGGGACAATCAACCTGAGACTGTACTAGTCTACACTTCATTTACATTCATATATATCATCCTCATTCATCCTCTGAAGTAATACCTTACGGTGTGGTTCTGAAGGCTAAACAGAAAAAAAAGAAGGAGTACGCCCTAGCAGTGGTAATAAAAGTCTTTCTTTTTAGTATTTAATAACAAACCTACACTTGAATAATAGAATAAGCCAGCTAGGTGATGGTAAGATCATGATTCATTTAATTGAAACATAAAAAGTTGTAACTAGCTCATTAAAACGTAAAACAACTAATTCAAATTAAAAAAAATTATTTGATCCATCTGCTTATAGTTTTCAATAAGATTGATTTCAGTAGGATTCCTTCTTACTTTCTGAAGCTATTAAATTTAGAAGAGAATGTTGTAAATAATCCTATGCCTCACTGGATAAACAATTTGTGAAATATTTCATCTTTTAGCAGTTTTTAATCATTCCTTCCTGGTAAGAAGATACGGGTTAATTTGTAGTTTATGTCTTAATGGACTCCTACAACATAAATTAGTTTTCAGTAATCTTTCACATTTGCTATTAAATTTTTAATTTAAATTTAACATTTTTTATTTATCCTTTATTGGATATAAAAATGTCTTTACTAAGGAATGTAAAACATAATGTTCCACTGAAGTTACATAATAAGAAGTGCACAGTAGATTTATCTAAATATTTATTTAAAATGTAACTTAAATAAGCGTGAATATAGTATATCACTTAAAACTTATTTATACATAATAATTTTTTTTCCCATGAATTTAATGAGTGGATAAGAAAAATTAATTATAGCTTAGGATTGCTGGATTGATAATGATCACAAAAACTTTCAGCAAGAAAATTTATGCTATCCAACATATTATAATAAATATATTTAATATTTTCTTCACACAGCTGTTTTTTATTTTTTCAATAAATTACTACAAAAGTGTTTGAAATCATTATGTGATTTCAGACAGGTCATGTTAGCATAATATTTTTTTTAATATTAATAAATAACTATTCTATCAACCTGGGAGTCAAATTGCTGTCATGTACAATATAACATTAGTTGCAACTGTTGAGTGGCCACTCACAAATTGGTTAAAAATGATGTATGGTCAAGCAAAATAAATTAATTTTAAAAAACTTTATTTTGGAGTTATAGCTGATAATAGAGAAAGATCTTCAACTGTTTATTTCACAATTATAAATACTTATTAATCATTGTAATAAATATCAAGTTTCATGCTTTAATTTAATTTATTATAATCAGAACCTTTATAGGATGATAATAAAATTTTATGCAACTAATAGTCTCTATATTATTATTAAAGGTTAATAGAAAATTATTAAA
>JAAAKQ030514918.1:0-15008 GCA_010016005.3 Zanna intricata
CGGATATTTGTCCGGGACGCCATTTTGGCTGTAAGTGTGAAAAATATTGATGTGTTAAATACCCAATTAATAGAAAATTTTACATATCGATTTTTTCGTTCATTAAAAATTTACAATGCGTAGCGTATTTATATTGTTTTTGTCTAAAAGTTAAAAATATTTACATTATTATCGAAAGATTAACGCAGAATTTGTAACGGACGCTTCTTGAACTCGTTTGAACATGCATATACTTCTCTAAACAAGCACGGGAGCACGCGAAGCACGCGAGCAGAGCGCTGCTTCAATCTGCGTTTTATTACCTCTAATTATAAAAGAGAGGTTAGCATTATTCATGCTATTACGTCGGTAATGATAACAACAGGAAATTCATAATTTACTTCACTGCGATTTCTTAATTTTTAAAGGTAAATACATCTATAATTAAACTTTTGTTTAGTTTAAGAGATACTAGTTTATCGTAAATCGATTACTTAATCGAAACAATGAAACCGTTTTTAAATAAAATAAATATTTAATTTATCCAAAAAGGCCGTTTATTGAATCATTAAAATATTGCATCTAATTTGAATGTAATATGTAGGTATAATTTATATTTTTGCGTTATGAAAATAATTATTTGAATCGATAATATAACAGCGTTTTAAAATAATATACATGAATAATTGAACTGAATAAAATCTCAAAATCAAGAATTATTAAATTGTTCTTTTATGATTTGCTGAAATATTTGTTATTATAAAATACATATATTATAACACTAGACTTTCTTTACGTTCACAGGATACGAAAAATATTTTGTGTAGCGCATAAATATTTTGTGTAACGCATAAAAAATATTTTTTTAAAAATATTGTGAAAAATATTTTGTGTAGCGCATAAGTATTTTTTATGTCGATTGACAGAATATAATTTTAGAGTTATGTTAATTACGGTTTTAGCTTATTTTGAACAAGGATAAATCTTTATTTATTTTTCTATATTATTTTATAGTTTATATTTTTTAATTTGAGTTATGTGCGTGTCTCTTCCAGAATGTCTGACTGTCAAAAAAACTGCCTGGTTACCAGTGCAAAAAAAAAGGCTGGAAAAGGAAGCCGGAAGGCAAAAACAAACTGGCTCGTTAAAAAATTATATCCAGAGTTGTATCAAAACATATGATGACTCTGAGAATCCAAAATCAAATCCGATTATAAAAGAAAATACGGAATCGTCAGAGGATCTTGATGACAAACAAATGGACGAAGTTTCTAAATCAATTGGAACTCACGACACTCTGATTCTATCATCACCAGATAAAAGAATTGAAAAAATTGACATCAATGTAACAACCACAGAAAGCGTTCAAAAAACTCTGAGTACAGATCCAGCAATGTAGCCAAGAGTGTTAGGAGACGCCGAAAGAAGTTTTTTTAGTAAGACAAAGTCCATCTAAACCATTGCATAATTACAAATTTCCTCCCAGTGCCACTGGTTGACATTTTAGAGCAAATTATTAAACACGAATTTTAAGTGATGGAAAGCAAGTTTGTGAGACTGGCTAGCGTACTCTCTTTCACAAAATTACGTTTACTGCTTCTGTTGAAAAATTTTCTGCTTTATATTTAGTCCTCTTTCAAAGAAGGATTTTAAAAGTTGGAAGCACCTCGACGAAACTTTAAAAGAGCATGTAATTTCCAAAAATCATATCTAGGCCCAAAATTCATGGCTAGAAATAAACCAAAGGTTAAAGTGTTGTAAAACTGTAGATGCGACGGTCAGACAATTATTAATGCCGAAACAAATAATTGGAACGAGGTGCTTATTAAAATGCTTGGTAAAAGTGGTAAAAAGATTTTCAAGGACAAATTCTTTGAGTATAATAATAAGGGTAATTTCTTAAACATAAATGAGTTGCTATCTGAATTTGATCCCATTATGGAGGAGCAAAGTCTGTAGAGTGCTAAAAAAAGAAGAGACTAAAGCTCACTATCTCGGGAAAAATACATAAAACGAGATAATAGATCTGCTGCATCAAAGTATAAAATCTCATATCATTGATGAAATAAAAAAAATCCAAATATTTTTCTATAATTTTAGAATGTTTCCTGACATTAATAAGGTACAGAAGATGACTCTTGTAATCAGATATGTTTCAATCAATAAATTTGACGCTGATGTTGAAATTAAAATTAATGAAAGCTTTTTTTCTTACCAGTCGAAAGATCCACAGGAAAAAATGTCTGATATATTATAATTTGAAAACTTAATGACTTCGGTTTAAATTTGCAGGATATCAGAGAGCAGGGATTCGACAAAGGGAAAGGGGTCCAGTATGAGAGGCGATAAAGCAGGAGCATTATCTACAATTAAATAATATAATTCGCGAGTATTCTATGTTCCGTATACTAGTCACTCCCTCAATCTTGTTAACGATATGGCAAAAGCATCCTTGGAAACCGCTAATTATTTCAACATGATCCAAATAATATATTTATTTTTTTCGGCATCTACTTTTCGGTAGGCGGTACTTTTAGAACATATTCAAGATTTAACTTTGAAACCATTGAGTGACATTAGATGGGAGACTAGGACAGAGGCCTTAAAGTCTTTGAGATTCCATTTGGGAGATGTATACGACTCCTTGCTAAGCATTTACGAAAACCAAGTAATTGATAATTTAATAAGAGAAGAGGCTTCGGGTTTATTAAAGTATATTAAATAATTTAAGTTTTTGTGTTCATTAGTTATTTGGCATAAAATACTGAATTCCATTAATCCAATAAACAAGTTGATGCAAATAAAAGATTCTGATCTAGCCTCTGAACTTCACTTCAATATTAACAAAACTGCAAAATATTTTTTAAGCATCTTCGATCGGATTCGTCCTTCGATGAAACTACTATTGATATAAAAGAACTTACTACCGAAATCGATGTGGAGGCTGATTTTGTATCGACAATAACACGACAGGCGCGTTAGAAGAAGAAAAGAGAACTTTTCGTACGAAGCACGAGATGAACCCATCAAAGATAAAAAAGAAAATTATGAAATAGGTTTTTATTTATTTTACAATCGATCAATCACTAAATGCACTGGATGCTAGATTTGAACAAGTTAGTAATCATAGTAACTATTTTCAATTCTTATTTAATATATACCATTTAAATATCATGTCCAAAGAAATGCTACTAAAATACAGTAAGAATACAGTTAGAATGTATTTTAACTGATGGTGATTCTGTGGACATAAATGGGGTAGAATTGGCAGAGGAAATTTCAGCAGAATCTGCGCTTTTGGTCAAAAAAGAAAGCGTAAGCAATATACTGAGCTTCATTACAAAGTTAAATTTTGCCCTAAACCTTATTATTGCTTTAAGAATATTGCTAACAATGCTGATTACTGTAGCAAGTAGCGAAATAAGTTTTTCTAAGTTAAAATTAATTAAGAACTTGTAACGTTCGACTACTACACAAAATCGTCTTAATGGTTTGGCCATTAAAACGATTTTAAAAGATGTAATAAAATCGTTTGCAGAACTGAAATTTAGAAAAAAATGTTTTTTTATGATTTTAGCATAGTTGATGTAACCTTGTTTTATTTTCAAAATAATGGCATTCTGATTGTTTGTGCAATGATACATATTTTTAATGGCTTTTAAAAATGTAAAAAATTATATGGTTAACAATTTGTGGCTAGGTACAGACAGATATTTCTTAATTAATTTGTACTGTTTTGTACTGCTTGATTATCAATGTTATGTTACGTTATATGTTTCTAAATAAATATGCTTTTATTAAAATTGAAAATTGAAAATGATTTCATTTTTATTAAAAATAAAAAAAGTATGCACCTTTATTTAAAAAAATATATATATTCTTAAATTTTGTAATTTTTCTTCTTGTCCAGGGCGACGTAACCGCTAGAGCGGACGGTGTTTCCGGTTACTTCTTTCTATAAGTCATATGGTTACATATGAATATGCAAGCTCACCAAAATCCAGATGATATTTAGTTCTACCAGCGTCTGACTCTATTTACTGTAGCGGTTGGGTATCTATGAACATCATTACTTTTAGAAAAAATAATTAATTAGCGCTTCTTTACAACACTTTTATTCCACGCATCATATATATACATTATAAAACTTGGAAAAACAGCGTAAAACAACAGATTAATGTCTAATTGTAGGAAAATTGAGTTATATAATACAAAATTACAAAACTGAAAAAAAATTTTTTTTTACATAAAAAATAATTGAATTGCTATATTAACCTACTAAATAACCGAGTTACAAACCTTCCATTCTGTGCACTTTTATTTTGACGTTACTATTCTTCAGTTATATACTATTACGTTTATCATCGCTTAATTACCCTTAAACAGTTGTAAAATAAACCGCTATTCGAGTATTATGTCCACTTTAACACGGTTAAAATTTCATTATTTTCATATCGTTAAGTTTAATTACGTCACGTACCGTTAACCGAGACTCACCGGTCGTTTTCATTGATATTGACCGAGTAGAACTTATAACGTTTACAACCGCAACGATCCGTTGCATGTAATATAGTGTAATTAAAATGCGATCTGGTTGTCTGTCTTCAGTAGTGTAATTCTTTTGGCGGCAACATAAAGTTCTGTCGAAATCCCTGCTGGCAATGTAGCCAAAATAATTATTCGAGATTAAACAACAGAGAGATGTCGTACGGTAATAAATTTTTTGTTAATTGAGGATGAATTAACTAAAAAAAACTCTTGTTAATAAATAAACTCTATAAAAATTAATTAAATTTTAAACGGCAGAGTTCTCCATTTTTTATCGACTTAATTTCTAAAAATTTTTACGCGTTAAGTAAAACTTACAATACGTTTTTAGAACAAATTATAACATTTTGAAAAAACGATACAAATTTTTCGTTACATTGTATGGTGACGCCGAGTAAATATGATATTTTTATAAAACCAGATGAATCTAATTACAAAGTAGTTTGACGTTATTTGCAGTAATGTAACGAAATTTGAAGTATTTAATTAATAAAGGCGACGTAATATTAATCTTTTTTGTTCAAATTGAAAATTAAAAATCGTTTTCGTTTTAGTTACGAGTTAGTGCTTTTATTAAATTAACGGTTAAATTTTTGAAACGTGTAGTAAAAATTAAAAAAATAGGTCTTTTACACGTTTTCTTAATATTTATCTATTACTGATCAACATTAACCTAATAATTAATCTATCGATACGATAAAAATCTTACTAAATTACTAGCCACAATAACGATGCAGACCGGTGAATAAGAATGTTTATTCGCGGAAGTATTGTTCACAATGTTCACAATTGTGAACCGTATAATGGTTATTCGACTCTGCAAAAGGAACTACAAACAGTTACGGGCAGTTTAATATTTCCTTTTATCCCAGAGGTTATGTATGACTTAATTTCAAATAAAAAAATTTTTCGTTATAAAGTAATCATCGGTAAAGGGTCACAGATCTGTAAACTTACGAATTTAAGGTATAAAGCGTTCATGAACAGAGTACAAATCATGAATCTGCTAGGAAGATGTACTTTTCTGAAACCGGTAAGGACATCTTTTGCATTAAGTTTTTACGTTTGATCCTCAAAGATGTTTATTACATAGTCTTGAATAGTATTTAATATAAATTCGTCAGTTTTGTGTTGGTGATAATTTTTTAAAGGAGCTTTTTATCGTGAAAATTAAGAATGTAAGAAATAGAAAACTTATATCATAATCATGTGGTTAACTGGTAGTCCGATCGGCACTAGATTGGATAAGAGTTATATGATTTGAACTTGCAGAAGACATCCCGAATTATAACCTTCCGTGGAATCCGTTTGATTCATTTGATATCCGGCGATTTACAAATTAATAGATCTCTCAAACCACATGAAATAATTCTAACGATGAATTCTAGGTATCGTGTGAAGTTCATTCGAGTTAGCAAATCGGATTCACCAACGAGTTTGATGCATCACGTCCGCAATTAGCACGAGTGAAATTCCGTTTTATAAACATACGGTCAACGGCCATACCACGTTGAACACACCAGTTCTCGTCCGATCACCGAAATTAAGTAACGTCGGGCGCGGAGGTCCCGGGTTCGAATCCTGGTCAGGTATGGCATTTTTCACATACGCTACAATTCCTTCATCTCATCCTCTGAAGATATAACCTAACGGTGGTTCCGGAGGTAAAACAAAAAAATAAATAAATAAATAAACATATGTAATAAGGTCGATTATTTGTTGACGAAATATCTAACGAATAAATTAATCTGTAAATGTGGAAAAGTATCCAAATTAATAAAAAGACGCAGAAGTATGCACAGGTCGAGAGATATGAAATATCTTTTCTGTTTTTAGAGCCCTTTTTGTTATTATTATGTTTATTTTATTATTGTAAACTTACCAATTGTAGATTGCGGTGGTGGAGGAGGTGGAGGTGGTTTTCCAGTTGAAGGTTGCATAGGTGGAGGAGGTGGTGGTGGCGGCTCCATCCTGACTTCTTTCCTTGATGCAGGCTCGTTTGGCTTTTCACGAGCTACGGTAATAATGGGTACTTCTGTAGTTATCGAAATCGGCCTTTCGTTACGTGGTTTTTCTGGCTGTGGTTCGCTAGATCTTGATCTGGACTCGATGGTTATAGGCACTGTTTTTTCTATTTTAATCGGAATTGTTTTTTCTTGCTTTGCTCCGACGGCCGGTTCGTTCTGTTAAACATTTAAAATTTTAATTATTGTAAGCGGTTTAAAAAAAAGGAGCAAGGTCGGTTTACAGGAAATACTCACAACAGAATCGATAACCTTGCGATTTTGAATTTTATCATCAAATTTTAAATACAAGAAATTTCCAGTCCGGAAAAAATGTTAATCACATTTAATTCTATTGCGTTTATGTACGATTTTTAAATTAAATAATGAGTAAATATTTCAGACAAAAAATAAAAGTAATAGGTGACAAAAAGGCTTCATTTTTAAGATCTTGGAATCTCCAAATAAACTATATCGCTCGTTTGGTTTTCCGGCTACAGAATCACCAAACTATATAGAGGATTCATCCTTTGAAATTAACTTGGACTGTTATTTTAAAACGGCAATTTTTTTTCTTTTCAATTTATAAGTTTTCTACACAAAATTTAATTTTGTCTTAAGTTCTGTTTAATTATAATTACAGAAAAGCGAGACATAATTTTGGGTTTCACAGAATTTCAGTGAGCGAGACGCAAATCGGTGTCTCAAAAAAAAGATAAATTCACCGAACGAGAAATAAACGGGATCTTATAACTTGCTTATAAGGATGAAATAAGGAAAAACTATTACAGTCGTTTGAAATAATGATATCCAACGACGTAGGTTTGTGGGGCTTACAACGGAAATGGAAAAAAGTTAACATCCGATCGTTTTTGTATCACCTCTTTTTAAAGGAACTTTGACGTAGAAGTAGTAAAATATTTATAATGAAAGTAGCAGTTTTTAAAGATATTTAAAAGAATTTTTGTCTACTAATTAAAAGTTTTATTATTTATAATTATTTCGATATAAGAGTTTTGGAAGTCCAGGCGCTTATGTATAAAACAAAAATTCTATAAATTTAATTTATTTCGTAAAAATAAGCTGTTAATTTATAACTATAATGTAAAATTTATCATTTTTGAAAAATAGCTTAGTAACTTTTGAATTAGGCGATGCACAAAGAATCTAAGTATAAGATCGTAATTTGCTTTGTTGCAATATAGCGTTTTTTTCCGAAAAAATTAACGCGATAAAGAACCTTAATGTTTGGAAATCACTATTACAACTGAAACATCAAAGCGGATCTAAAAACACCTACTGCATAAATAACTTAAGACTCAGGAGGTCTTATAACAGTCAACCTGTTAATCTTTATTTTTCTTTTAATTTCCTAGCAGATTTAAATGAAAAACCTCTTTAAAAATTTAATTTGCTGGGCCCAGAGGTGCGAGATAAGTTGAAAAAAGATTAATTTTTCCTTTTTTCCGAACGAAGAATTCTGCGGTCAAATTATTTTTAAAACCACAGAATCGTCAATAAAGGTGACTTTATAATTTTTCAAAACTCCTTTGAAAAATTAATAGAAATTTACTATTTTTTCTACACAATAATTCTGGAAGTGGAGATTTTATTGCTCGGCAGAGGACTGATGCTAAATGTCGACCGCGGCATTTGCATCTGGGGCATCCCGATCGAGGCCTGGCTGATGACTGAGATATGTAATCAGTACGAAGGTCAATAAGACGACTCCCGGTGAAGCCCCTCAGGGCTAGGAACAGGAGGGGTGGTGTGGCGACCGGAATCGTCACTTGGTGGGTGTCTTCCCCTACGGGGGTTGGGATGTTCGGCAGAGGAGAACACTGTTAAAGATTCTCCTAGCTAATAAATTAAAATAAAAATGCAAAATTCTGCTGTCTGGCTTTTTAAGAAGCACGCATCTGTCGGTTAGTTTGACCATTATTTTTAACTTTCGAGGGTTAAATTTTTGTAAAAAAAAAGGTTCTTGGTAGGTATTAAAAAGCTTTCTAATAATTGTCACCGATACGATCCGCTTTTCAGCTTATCCTTGAACGAGTTTAATTTTCACTTAAGTTTTCTGTAATAATATATATTCTTCGCAGATAATTAACTGTTGAAACGTTTTTACTGATCGCTAACTTAATCATTAAAGTTATTTTCTGTATACCGTACCGGGGTACTTTTACCGCCATCCAATGCTGAAAAATAACTATAATGATTCGTAATTAATATGTTCTTAATTCAGATAATTAATCTTGTAAATATATAATAACAAAACATACAAACATAAACGATTTAGGTCTGTAGTGAGAGTACTTACCGTACTTCCATTTTCTTTTAATGCGGCTTGAGAAGGCACTATTGTGATTTTGCTTTGCTTCCTCAGCTGTGGTTTTTCTGCCTGTACATACACAGATATTGATTTCTGCTTTTTCAAACGTATTAATGGTGACAAACACTTGTATAAAAAATATTAAACGTATAGCAAAAATACAAATTCATATACGTCCACCCGTTTATTAATTCCCGTATTCTTACATACACACATTCATCCACGTGAGAAAAATGATAATGAAAGATGATGGGTGATTTTAGCGAAAAGGAGTACAGGGAGAGGAACATTTATTGATAAAAATCGTAGAGAGAGAGAGAGAGAGAAAAGTTAAAAATTAATAAACTATAAATTTCTATCATCGGTTAATTTCACATCTATTTATATCCACATAAGACTTGTTAGATTCACATTAAAGCTTTTTGTGTGATTTTCTTATCGCCTAGTTTATGTAAAATTTGATTTAACAGACTGTAAATTATATCTACAGCTACTAATTTCCAGGGATTTCATAATCTAATTGACGTAATTTGAAATCTACATTAAGTTTTATTTATTTACTTTTCATTTTCATACAAAGGTAGTGTACGATTTCATATGTATATTATAATTTTTTCGTTAATCTAATTAAATAATTAAATGTTATAAATAACATTTTGATAACAAATAACATTTATTAAAAAAAAATTGTAAGTTTAAGTTCAGTACAAGTAATTCATATACGTTACGCGCAAGTTACTGCTACCTTGGTCGATGAACCTTGCTCTGCGTCTGGTGAGTCGTCGGCCACTTCTCTAGCTACAGCTCTGGTCCACGGAGCTGAAGGCATAGGTAGCGGTGACGGGCCCTCCTTCACCCACGGTGGTCTGAATGTTGTTCTTTGCCCATGAGCCGAATTCGTTTGATCGGCTGCTTTCGGATTTATCACTGGCATCTGACAGGTTAAACTTCCGACACTCTGTAAAAAAAAATTGTTGATTTTTTCTTTTTTTAATTGAATTTTTATTTCTAATAAACTCCTGAACTCGGACACGAGATGGTTTAGAACATGGGTCTTCAGCCTTTGGCCCGCCTCAAACGTTTTTTGTGGGCTGTGGACTTAAAAAAGATCAGTAATAAAATTTTTTTTCCCCTCTCTGGGTCGGACCTCCAATTAAGTATGGCACAACCAAGAGAGGGACGGCTTGCTGTAGTGGGTGTCTACAGCGGAACTCAAGGATGTGAAAGTAGGTTCTCAGTCTTTATTTCATTCATCTTTGGGAATGAATATTCTGCTTATTTGGGACTCTTTTTTTTCTTCTTCTCGCCTTGTGATCCTCTTGACCCCAGAGAGGGGGGCTATGTGGAGTCCCCCATCGATCATCGATACGGCACACCTCGGCATACCGCACCTCCGGAGAGGGGCTGTCCACCCCCTCCCCAAGGACCATATCAGTAACCCTGCCACCTATCCGTCGTTTCCTTGTCTCTTATCATTCTCCCTACTAACTTTTCAACATCCCTCCAGGCCTCCGCCGAGGACAGAATATAGTCATCCAGAATATCAGGATTCAGATGCCGTACCTCTGAAGTTCTCCATTGTGCCTCCCATCTTGGGCATTGAAACAACATGTGTTATGGAGAAACCTCATCCTCACAGGAGCAGGTGGATGACTCCCTCAGCCGAAATCTAAGTAGGTAAGAATTAAAGCAGCCGTGCCCTGTGAGTATCTGTGACATATACTAAGAGTTTATCTTATTTTTAATAAGTCAAACTGTTATATCTCGATTTCTTATCAAATAAAACTTTTAAAAAACTAACTCTTCAAGAGCACGTAAATTATTGAATTAGAAAGGATTTAAATACAGTCATATAAAATAAAATGTAGAAAATCTTTCATAACTCAAAAGTAGTATGTATTGAGATTTGCCCTTTTGGCTTAGGACCGGTAGGATACAGCCCTACAAAACCAACATAAATATTTGTATATTCGATAAAAATATTGCTTGTACTGGATTGCAGCCCTCGCCTATAATTAGATACTGGCCCGAAAAAGATTACTGGTTTAGAAGATAGGCCCTGATATGGGTTTGAACTACAAATAATAAAGATAATCTTGCACTTGGACTATTTTTAATCGGTTTAGAATGTAGTACTGTGTAATGATTTTGCTGAATGGTTCTCGGTAAAATCTTTTTGTACAAAAAATGAATTCCTACAGATATACAGATCGTTACAGATAAAAAATCACAAAATGTTTACATATATAAATGTAATAATACATAACACATGTTACATTGTTATCTAACTTACGTCTTACATATAAGATGTGAAATATCTATTTTTAGAAAATATACTATTACTTATTAACGTGGAATTAAATTACAAAATTTAACTAATTTTATTAAACAAACTATCGCTTTGTTTAATGTTTCCTTATTGAAGTGATTCTTGTTTCGGTTTATAATTATAAAATAGCATTTTGCCCTGAATTATATTTAACAAAAGTCAAATTTCTTAACCTCTTATCCTGCTCAGTTGACATATTTAAAAAGATTTTCTCACAATTATATTCTCTAAAAATTTTATTCGTTTACTGGCAATTTAATGAAGTTACTGCAGGTCAAATTTAAAAAAAAATTTGTTTTGTAACACCAAATTTTTGTGCTTTTCAATAATTAAAAAAAGATTATAATAGGAGATATAGTTATGGAATTTGTTTTATTTTATCTTTCAAGTCAAAAACCATATGAATTAATCAAATTTACGCTTAATTTAAGTTCTAGGCATTTCAGTACGGCTTTATTTTACAGTTGGATCAGGGCAAAATTTTTCGCAAGATATAATTCCAAACAAATCTTGATCCATATTTATATGAATTTATTTCTTTATTTTGTGTTATAAAACATGTCCTGAAGTTCTTTCAGTTTCTTTGCGAGACACCTGTATAAACAAATTTTTCTCCTTTTCTAAACAAATTGTTCTAATTAATAAATTGAAACAAAATCAGGCTTTTTCATAAGATTCGAGCGTTGCCTAAGAAAAACTTTTTCTTTTTGGAATACTGTCATCGAAAAGGCCATCGTGTAGGGTTCGGCAATAAGCACACCGCATTTGGCTTGTTTGGAACAGAATCATCGTTTGCAGCACTCGAGTTCTAGCGTTCCATCCGTAATCGTGAAGCAAGAATAATTAAGTTGTAGTTTACACTTTTTCCATCAGATAGTGGCTGTATTAGACTGTTGTACAGGCCAAGCTGAGCGCGAGGTTCACTACCGTGGTTTAGCCGCAAGAGAAAGCACTCTGTGTGTATTTGTTCGCAGAAACAAATTCAGAGTACAAAAAATTATACGAGAGTTTGTCGTAGAAATTCTTCTACTGACAAAAGCATACGTAAGTGTTCCGAACAGTTTCTTGGAAAACGGAAGCGTTTTGAGAGGACACTCTCAAAACGGGTAGGTCTAATCGGCCTAATCGGGTAGGTCTAAAACAAGTGCTGAATACACAGAAAGAATTCGACTGTCTTTCCGACCAAGTCCAAAACTTTCAGTTCGTATTGTTAGAAGTCGATTAATTACCGGGCGATTTAAAAAAGACTTCACAAATTTAAAAGCATATAAGAATTTATTTAGATAACTTACAGATTCGGTTGAAGTCTCATTTCATAGCAAAAAACATCAAAATTTGATCCACCTAGTTCACTGGTACCGAATTCGGCCACCAGGACTGTTAAAAATGGATAAATTTGCTTGTGCGGAACGTGCTCGCAGTATATTTTGGTTTGGTTGCTGGGCTGCAGTTTTGTGTGGAAATGATGGATAGAATTGCAGACACGATACATTTTTAGAAAATGTTATTTTTAGTGATGAGTGAACGTTTCATGTCACCAATATGTACACCTATACTGCCGAACATGGGGTAGCGAAAATCCTCATGAAGCTTTGCAGCACATTCGTGATAGCCCTGAGGTCAATGTTTTTTGTGCCCTAAACGAAAATCCTCATGAAGCTTTGCAGCACATTCGTGATAGCCCTGAGGTCAATGTTTTTTGTGCCTTAAGCAAATAAAGACTGTATGATCCGTTATTCTTCCATGAGGCAACCGTAAATGTTATAGTTTTTTTAGACGTGCTTCAAAATTGTCTAATTCCTCAGTTAGACGATGATGACCAAGATGGTCGCCATAACTATCAACAAGAAGGGGCAGCACCTACTGCCTAGAAGTCGGTGATTTTTTTGATACTCGATTCCCAGGTTGGTGCATCGGTCATGAATGTCCAATTGCATGACTACCTCGCACATCAGATTTGGTCCCGCTAGATTTTTTCTTGTGGGCTTTATTAAAAATCGGGTTTATACGCAATCTTTAATATATAATAGGTTCGATATTTAATGTAATAAGTACCACCTTCACCTGCTGATCTGAGCTAAGACTTGGAATTAACGCCTCAGCAGTAGAAGTAACGCCCGACATGCTGGCTAAAGTGTGAAATAAAAAGGACTACAGTTGGCTTGAGCCATATCGAACCAAAATGAATATTTGGTGACAAACTTGATGCATTTTTTTATGAAATGAGACCTCAACCGAATTTGTAATTTATCTCAATAAATTGTTATGTGTTTTTAAAGTTGTCAAGTTCTTTTTAGAATCACCCAGTATTTCTAAAAGCACAGTCAAATATGTTGTTCGCAACAGCTTGAAACTTCGTGATTATAAATTGCAGCTATTTCATAAAATTAAATCTAACAATACGCCACAAATAATTCAGTCTGTAACAATCATGTTAGACTTGATTTCTGATGATAAAAACTACCTGCAGCACGTTTTATTTTCTGATGATATTTCACGTTCACGTAGTCGTGAATCATTATAATTGTTGACAGTGGGACTCAAAAAATCCTCTAGAATCGGTAGAATTTGTCCGGAGTTGTCCGAAAGTGAATGTCTGCCGTGGTAGTGTGCTTAATCGAATTTTTGGGCCATTTTTTTCCAAGCGCAGATTATTATGGGCATAGCGTACTTTAACTTATTAGAGAACTCTGTGTTTCCTTAGACTGAAAATATGGAGGCTTAAATTTTCAACGGAGTGAAACCTCTCAACATCATATAGAGGTTGTGCCGTGTAGAACTGTTTGAAGTCTGCTCATATCGAGTTGTATTAAAAACATTATACTTTGTTCTTTCACGTAATAAAGTACATAAATTTGTAATTCTACATGTAGTAAAATATATTTAACTTAAATATATTGCGGAGTTCTTTTACAAGCCATTGTAACAATTTGTTATATATAACCAATAAAACAAACATTTATGATTTTTACATACATTCTACTAATTCTAAGATTCTAAAAACCGTAACGTCGATTTTTCAGCAATCAGTGTTTAAAATCGAATTATTCTATTCAAATTTAAACTTCATATTTTACATTTAAAAATGATTAGGATGGTTATTCAGAATTTTTTATTAAACATTTTTTTCAAATAGGAAATATTGTATGTAACGAAATCTTGTTCGATAAAATTAAGTCGAATGGTGTCCAGAAATTAAATCTATAAAAAAATTGAATGTAGTTTAGTTTTCCTTTTATCAAAATCGAATTTTCGTTTCCGAAATATGAAAGCTCATTCATTACTTTTAGATGGTGGTATTTAAATAGGCTAAAAAAAAAAAAAGTTGCAGTGAATTTAATTATAAAATAATGAAATCGGGTGCGTGCATCTACATCTACGATGCGTGGCGAGATTTGAACGTGACAACGTCTTCTCGGACTTAGTGTTAATCCACTTAGGTTTGAACGATATAAACAAACTCTACTTGGTTTTTTATCGACTCTGCCGTTGAGCTCATAGAAAATTATTAGTTCGGCGTACCCTAACTTTAGTAAATTATACAAATAATACTAACAGTTTATTGCATTATCATAATACATAACGTTAAATTGTTTGTAGTGTTAAAATTGTTATTTCTGAATTGGGTTTTTTTTTTTAATTTTAATTGCTGGCACCTGTTTTTGTCGGAAGACAGACAATTCATACAGAATTCTGTCATTTGCGGTAGAATAATTTTACTTACCTAAGCTAATGCTAGTAGAGTTGATTTAAGTAAATGAATTGAATATCTTGTTGTCTATGTTCGTGTTTCGTTTCTACGCTACTTAGTCAAGTA
>JAAAKQ030514929.1:0-19402 GCA_010016005.3 Zanna intricata
AAACTTTTTTCTTATTTTTAGATATAGAATCCGTTTCCGAGAGATTGCCGTGCAGTTTTGATACATCCTGTATAAACGTTTTTTAAAATGAAAATTACGTAAAATGTTATTTCATTTCCTAAAAAAAAAGGAAATGAAGTCTAATTCGAACCGATGTTTTTTTTTTTTTGTTTAATCTCCGGAATCACCGTTAAGGTATATCTTCAGAGGATGAGATGAATCAATTGTAGTGTTTGAAAAATGCCATGCCTGACCGGGATTCGAAATTGAAACATCCGGATGAAAAACCGAGACGCTACCACCCGTGCCATAGAGGCCAGCAAAACCGGTGTGTAAGATCCAAGATCCCCTTGTAAGATACAAATACTTCATTAATTAAAATTTCATTTGATTATAACTCTGGAACCAATGAAAGTAAGTACCACTTATAATATAATTAATCTCTTTCGATAATTAATAAAGCTTTCAATGAGGGTTTATTTTTGCAGTTAAGGAAAAGTCCAAAATCCAAATTTTTTGGATTTTGGACACTTTTGCTTCAGACAATTTCAATCAAAAGGGGAGGTGGACGATTAGATGTTACTACATCCTAAATCCAAAATTTCAATATTCTGCGGCAAATAATTTTTGAGTTATGCGAGATACGTATGTGTATACAAACGTATAGACGTCACACCGAAACTTGTCAAAATGAATTCAGAGATGGTAAAAACGGATATTTCCATTGAAATCTGAAAACCGAAATTTTTCGTGATCATACTATACTTCTTTTACTTCGTACAAGAAAGTAAAAACACGTCCTTTTAGGATTATCTTTTTTTTTCGTGAAAATGGAAAAAGCCACGATTTTTCAGGAAATTTTTGGTATAGTAATGTCTAAACTAGTATAAAAAAATAACCACTAGCGATAAATAGTTGGTATTACTGGTAAAACGTATTGTTCATTTAATCTTTATAATCTATCAAGTACCATTTCTTTTGCGACAAATTTAGAATCACTACTGCAACAATAAATTTAATTATAACAATTCGAGATCGAAAAATCTAATGGAGACGCGTGATGAACGTAGATTTAAAAATGTTTTTATGCATAAAAAAGACGGAAAAAGAACAACAGTTCTTTCATCCAAGTTGTCCCGTTGGAATGCGTTATGTAGCTGCAGCTGTTAATTTTAATTAATTCACAAATTTGTTATTCAGTTGAAACTAAGACCTGAACGAGAGAACTTTTGCGAATTTCTTAGTATAGGGAAGATTGTTTGAAGTTTTTATGAAGTAGTTTTATTGTACGTGATCATATAAGAAAATGAAACGTTTAAAACAATTAACTGTAGTATCTTTCTCGAAAATAAATGTTGCTGGGAAATTTTCTATGCTGATATAACAGCAACAATTTATCTAGTTTTTGTTGGTCAAAACTACATTTTTTAGTAATAATAGTTTTATTACGGTAAAAAACGGTTAAGAAATAATGCCGTATTATTATATATAACACCGTTATGAAACGTATAATAATATTCATAGCAGTTAAAATGCAATTTTATTATTACAAATATTTTTATGTATTTCTTTTATATTTATTAATTCAGTTGTAACTTTTGAATATTATTACAAAAATTGAAATACTTATTTAATTTTTGTTTTTAAAGTCTTTTAAAATACTTCTTACAGATTTTCTTAAATGATTGTTTAAAATTATGTTTTTTCTTTAAACTTTAGAATAATCTCGATAAGTATGTTTACATTTATTTTTAATAAAGATAAATAATATTAAACTCGCGCAATTGACAAATAATTTTATGTATTTCTTTTTTTTGTACAATCCTTACTTTTTTTTTTTTTTAATAAAAAATGACAACAGTGTCTTGATAATTATATAAATTACATTTTTAGTTTTGATTAATTGTTTCAATGTCATGGCATTGATAACGATTTACTACCATATTAGATTTTTAAAAATAAAAATAAGAATTTACAATTAAAGTAAAATTTAAAAAGTAAACTAAATGAAAAATTAATTGTATTTTACTTAAAATTAATTTAAATTTCGATCGGTAACTTATGGTTCGAATATCTATCGAATCTCTTTTATTTATTGTTAGTATATTAATTTTTCTCTTTCTCAGTGCTATACAATATATATATATATATATATTTAATACACAATGTGTATATATATACGCACTTAAAGTTTTATAAAAGTAATTCAGTCAAAAACTTATGTAAGGAATGAAAACCAATAACAGAATTATAATCTTTAAAGAGCAGAGAGTGACAACTGCCTGAGTATTTGTGAATATATACTGTGACAATTGTCTATGCTGGCCTCTATGGCGCGAGTGGTAGCGTCTCGGCCTTTCATCCGGAGGTCCCAGATTCGAATCCCGGTCAGGCATGGCATTTTTCAACTACTCACGCTAAAATTGATTCATCTCATCCTCTGAAGATATACCTTAACGGTGGCACCGGAGGTTAAACAAAAAAAAAAAAATTTAAGTACTGAAGGAGAAATCTTGATCTCTTGTATTGTTTGGTCACAGATATGTATCTTTTCGCGGTTAACTTGTTAAATGTACTGGATGAAATAATTGATTTCTTTTGTAACAATTCATTTGAATATTTTAGGTGGCACATTAAATTTGTACGGTTTTGCTTTTCAATATGTTAGAAACTGTTGAAAGGGAGCGGTTGAAAGTATATTTTTCCCTGCAGGCTCTCTAATTGCTCTTGATAAAGGAAGTGAATTCGAGTCAGCCAAAGAAGAAAAGGCGCTCTATAAGCATTGATGTATAAAAAAGGGAGGTTGGCGGGGGGGGGGGATAAATACATAGTAAGTCTTATACGAACTGTAAAGAAAAGAATGAAAGAAAAAAGAGACTGTAAAAGTAGTTAAACTGAATAGGGGCGGGGAGTCATTTGTCAACAAGTGAGTGGTGGTACTGTTGAAGGAAGGGAAATGGTGTGGATGGGGAGGGGGAAAACGTTACTTAGCAACCGATTTCATCCCCCAAACAAACACCACTGAGACGTTCCTTATTATACCAGAACTGGGCTTATCAAACACTGCACATTGCAATCGGTCGGTCGAAACCATTGATCCTGTTCTTGTATTTGCGAAGCTCTCACACGATTTCACAACACTACTATTGTCACTCTTATGCCATATCGTTCTCTCTTACTCTTTTTATCTATTTCTCTCTGTTTCTTTCCTCTCTAACTATGTCACAAAATACAAGCTCACACCCACACACACTCACACGAGCACCCTTTCTTTTTCTTTTGGTACTACTACCACAATATCTTCCTTTTTTAACCGTATTGCTGTACTTTTATTGTTTCTTTGATTGAACAAGACTAAGAAGTGATTGCTTTGTCTGTTCGTAGTCGCTTACCCTTCTACTTTTATTTCTGTCATTCTTTTTTCTTTTACTTTGTTGTGAAATTCCATCCAACATCTATCCGTAATTGAGACTTATCACAAATACCGTAAATTTTACTCTATCTCATGCCCCCGCGCGCGCGTGTGCTTGCGCGTGTGTATGTGCATACGTGTAACCTGTTTTGGCCATATTTGTGAGGACAAATTCTTGTATGAAATTATATTTTTTAGTATTGCTCAAATTAAAATTCACTAATTTTTTTCTGTTTCAATTTTTCTTCTTTCTGAATTAGAAAATATTTTCATTTTAATTTTTGAAATTATACTTAATCATGTACTTTATTTTTAAAAATATATTTTATTTTTTACTTTTAACAACTAGAACCGTCCTGACGGCAGAATTTATATAAATTTTAAGATGTGTGACAATGACTGAAGTACAAGTCATTAGTTTTGAGCACATGCTCAGTAACATACACCTGAAAAACAAGGAGGAGGAACGAAGACAATCATTCATCAATCAGGTAGCAGAAAAAACATTGCTTTTGCTAAATCTATGATAAATTGCGTAACATTGTCTGTGCAAATGAACAAATAACTTCGATTCTTAAGTGCTTGCTCATTAGTATGAGCGCAGAAGTAGGAAAATCATAGATATCACTTGTTTTAGATATTGTTGTTTAGACAAGAGAGCGAACTTGTTGAATGTAATATTGTCAATGTTACAAGTCCAAATGAGCATTTAGTCTCGGTTGTCAAGTGAATGTTCATTAATTTACAAGTGATGCTGTAAACTAAAATTTAATATACTTACTCGCCTAATGAGTGGGAAAAATGTTTCTTTTACTTATTTACTAGGAAGACTGATAATCTAACTGCCGCAGTGTTTGATGTAAAAAGAACACGTAACTGATATCATCTGATTAAATTTATCATTACTATGGGAAAATATCAATTCAAACTGGGTGAATATAAGTTTTTTGTGTTCTCAGCTTAAATTCAGTGCTTATATGAGGTTAAAGAAAACAGAAATCGAAATAAATGTTTGAAAAAAATTAGTAATGAAAAAGATCTATTAAAAATGAATCTCCCTAATGAGTAGAGGCTTTGAATGCTTTTCTTTTGGAAGATTCTATGTTTATAATGCACTGATTTAACATATTGAAAACTATTAACGTAATTAATTCTTTACATTTTATGTAAAATTAATATCTGACTAAATTGATACAAATATTTTATGTGACAAATTTTTCATGAAAATTGAGGTAAAAGTGGCACTAATTAGTGTTTATTTTTTTAACAAAAATTTATTTAATAAAAATACAGTCGTAGTTTAATGAAAATACATAATCTGTAGAGAACATCATCTTTAATCTGTAAAAAACAGATTAAAGATGGATAATAGAGTAAAGTTACCTGAAATTCGTAGGAAATGGGATGCTGATGTGCAACAGAATATTCAGTCCAGTTATTTGTATATTTCATTGAGAGTTAATTTGTTTATTTCTTAGTTGCCTTCGTAAGCGTGGTGTGGAATACAGGTCTTTTTGAGAGTGGTTATCATTTTATAGCAGTGGTTTGTGTCTTACGTCAAATAGCCAACAACCGTAAAGTTATGATAGATTTCTAATTTGAAAAAGAAAAATAAATTTATTAGGAAAAATAATTAGTAACTGTTAAAAGTTTTTTTAGTGTAAAAATACACATATATAATACACATATATTTTCATCTTTCTTTACACCGTTACAGTTTTGGATTGGCCTAATCAAAATTCCATTACAGAAAACGTGTTGTTTTGTGTAACCATGCGTAATATCATGAATGTTTAAATTTTTTCATAGCTACCTATCCTGCGAGGTAAATTGTATTAATTATCTCCGTTCTAAGGAAATCTTGTAAGTAGTCTTATACTAAAAGAATACTTCAATAAACCGTATATAAATTTACTTTCATAGAAAATTCCGGGTTTTCTCTGTTCAATGTGAGTTAAAATAAAGAATTTACTATAATTAAATTTCTATAGATCCTTCACTTTGGATAATGTTGCTTTGAAAATACGAACTTTTCTGTAAAATCAAAACCATCTTTTGAAGAGTTGTAGAAACAGCTGATTTTAGAAGTGAAGAGTTTTTGGGTTCGAGTTCTCGTAAAGGCAGTGAGGCTTTTATATGGATTTGTATACTTTTTTTTCTTACCTCCTGAACCACCGTTAGGTATAACTTATGAGGATGAAGATGAATGATGTGTGGATCATTATTTTTATGTATTTGAATATTAGACAGTGAATACCGGTGTTCTTTGGTTGGGTTTCAATTATCACATTGGGTAGGCAATGGCAAACTGCACGTAAAACTTGACAAGAAAATTTTGTTTAAGACTATTCCTCATGTCCTGGGTAATGACAAGAAAGTTTTAGACCGGGTATTATTTCTCCGGGAGATCCATTTGTTACAAAATATTTAATATGGTAATTTAGTTTTGTTTTCTTTAATTTTTCATTTTGAAATAAAGAAAGTGATTGGTACCTCTTAAAGCTTGTACAAAAAGTAAACCTCAAAGATGCACAATGCATATGAAGTATTTTATATATGTGTCGATCATAAAAAGATTCGGAAAAATAATGTAAAGCAGCATATTAATTTATCTTTTCATTACAGTCATTGTTTAATCTGAGCAAATAAAATAATTATACATAATTTTATATAATCTGTTAAATTATCTATTTAACAATTGTTTTGGAATTATCTGGAATAAAAACAATGGATAAACCTTGATTCAGCGGTACTTTATTACGTTAATTGCATTTTTTTTGTGTAATTTTAATTTAATAGAGGGCTGTATTGTATTTTTTTTATTTTCACTTACTTTCCGTTAATTCGTGGTAATAACATAGGACAGACTGAAAAATCTTTCTGAGAATTTTGAATGCTAATTAAAGTGGAATTTAAAACCAGAAGAATTTCCCTTCTTTGTGAGCAACTTTTGAATTATATTTTAATTTATTAAATTAAAATCCATAAAGTGTATTATTTTATAAATTAAAAAGTTTTTATAATTAAGTACTGTATCTAATTTATGTACGAATAATATTATGAACTGACCTGTTTAGTAATGTATTTGAAATTCACTATATCTAGAGATAAAAAAAAGTACTCCACGTTCCACGAATAAAAGCTATTCAATCAAACGTAACATAAACGCGAAAAGAAAAACCAGTGGAATCGGAAGGAATAGAAGTGTAGGCGAAGGGTATAGTAGACAGGTTTTTGAGGGATTTAATTCGCTTTTTGCTGGAGCCGTGCTCATCCCCCTTGCTTTCCTTCTAGCTTGCTTGCTTGCACAAATACCAGTGCTTTTCATTTCCCTGCAAAGTCTTCCAAACCAACATTCGATTGTTGGCCGCAGATTCACTCACTTGATAAAACAAGAACGCTACTATTGAATTGAACTTTTTTTTTTATTCGGTTTGCTAAGGAAGTAGAAAGATTCGGTTTCTTTAACAGTAAAAAATGAAAGGAATCATTCTTTTTAATATAGATATAGAATATTTTCGATGTACCATTTTTTTAACTTAAATTTATATAAATTTCATATATATATATATATATATATATATAAATATTCCCCAGTAAATATATATCCATTACTATTAAGATTAAATAAAATATTAGTATTATAAATATAATTTTGGTACTGCAACAATATAATCATTAATATATTTATGTAACACATCTATTTTTAATAAAATTACAACAAACCATTTTTTATTCGTTCTCCAACTAGTATCTTTACAATTGTCTCACTTAATGAAACCATAATTAAATCGTTTGGATAACAAGTACATGATAGGGGGTTCTTAAGAAACTCTCACAATAATTCATCCATTATATGTTATCAGTAAGCAATAGTCTTACAGTCCATTAGTAAAAATATATCAGCCAATTCTTCATAGGCCGTAAAAACAAACAGTTAATGAATAAAAAGCAATAAACAAATAAATAATCAATAAATAAAAAAAAATCAAACAAATAATCAAGGGATAGCTAGTCGAACAAAGAACAAAACAACTTGTACCAATAAACAAAAAAGAATATGTAAAAAGTAACAAAAATAACATCACTAGACTTAGTGATAATATCTGAAAACTGTCATTCAGTAGCCCCTAAGTCAAGCACATGGAGACGTTTGAACCTTCGGACGTCCCCATTGTTATCAAGCAGATTGATCGCTAAGAGGTTGATGTGATTTTCTAAACGTTGTTGGTATTTAATATTATGCTATCTCATATAACTTCACGAACAGTCATTATAAGCAATCGGAAGGTATTCGTAAATTTCATCGTTCCTTGTAGAAAATAATGCCTCTGCAATTGTTCTCGTTACCTTGAGATTTTACAAGACTACACGTCATTCAAATTCATACATATCATCCTCATTCATCCTCTGATGTAATACCTTACGGTAATTCCGGAAACTAAACAGAAAATGAGAAATAGTATTTACATAATTGAAGAAATCAGTAATAATTGTATGGTTCTTTATTAATTCAAGCTCTCGTAAAGTATTAACTCCGAAACCACTAGAATATTCGTACACCCTTAATTTAAAAAAATTTTTGAAAATAAAATAAGTATACGTATTGATCTGAAGTTAGATATATGTTTCTTTAAACTCTTATTAAGTAATGGATCAGTTGTTTTTTTTTTTATGAAAGTGTACAGGTGAATTTCATACTGATCATTAGAGATATATCGAGGAGGCATACTATTATATGATTACATATATATTTTGTAATTATATTCTATTTGAAAAAATATTTTTTGTTAAACATAGAACATTTTTTGTATTTACTTTAATTTTGATTATGATTATTATTCTTAACATGTGTTTTCATGGTTTACCGAATCGTAACAGATGTATTGTAATAAAGGACAAAATCGGATAATGCCTGTTTTTATTGGATAAATGACAGCTGTTTGTAATCCGATGTAACCGATATAGGATTTTGCGTAAGTAGAAAAGTAAACTTTTATAATAAACGTTTACTGTTAAATATGCGGAGTTTATTCGATGTGTTACGTATTTCCCTGCAATGTCAACATTAAATCTATAAATTTGTTAGTATACTTCCAGATAATATAAAGGTTTATTTTTGGTTACCTATATACCTAAAGTAAAAAAAAGGTTGTATAAGTTTAGGGAGTAATTTAAAATGATTTATTTTTATCTTTTTCGTCTTCAACATTTCTTTACTTGTTAATTAATTCAAAATCACGTTTGTTCCATTTATAACCTTAATAATAGCTAGAATTTTACAGTGGTAGTGTGGGCTTCAATAAAATTGTTTTATTCCACATATAAAACACCTTTGTGTATTTATTTCCGTTCGGTTCACTAAATTCCTTCTTTTCAAAAAGAATATAAATAAAGCGTGTGAGTGTGCGGGCGCGCGCGTGTGTGACAAAAAAGTAACATTTGCTTACAATATATTTTTCAATACGGTCATCGTTTATTATGCTTATATTTTTTTCTTAACTTTCCTGTCTAAATTAATTTTTTTTTTCATTAAATTTATTACTCGTTCATTTTTATATAAATACCGGGTGGATTAAAACCTAGTGTCCCCAGATAATTAATAAGAACAAAGTTAATAAAAACTCTCTTGGAGTTCTACACTAGAAAATCAACTTTCCGTTTTCAGACGCCCTCACTATTTTGAGCAGAAACGCACCGATTTTCAGACGAGCAGACTCTACTCACAAGCATCATTTCAGTTCATTTACTACGTGACCCTCTGCATACGCGAGTATGAAAAATACACTACTTCACAGTCAACATTATCTTAAATTGGGTTATCTTGACCCAATTTCGATCTTAAATTGGCAACAACTCAACTAATCTTCATAAAGGTTTTACATACACAACTTCAGATACTCTACTACAGCATATCTAAATTTAAATGAAATTTATTTGGTAGTTTTGAAGATTTTCGAGCCCCAAAATTTTTTCAACCTTTTGGAATAATTGGAATGTAAATCAAGAAAACTCCACCAATGTTCATTATATTTTCACATGCACAACTTCAGATACACAAATACAGTATATCTAAACTTCAGTGAAATTGAAGTAATAGTTTTGGTAATTCTTGAGTCACAAACTTTATACATATGTAAATATATTTATATATAATGAAATTATATTTTAAGTGAAATTTTTTCGTACTCCTCATACCTCAAAACGTAAAGAAAGTTCAATCTCACACCTCAATCCTACCGTGCGACCGTTTTGAGAAAAGTAATACTGTACTTTTCTCGAAAAGTTGGTAAAAAAGATAAAACAAAATTTCTATTTGTATATTTTTTAAAAATTTAATATAAATAATACCTTGTGGTTACGAAATAGTGACCTTGGCCATTAACAGTTCGTTTAGATTTATTCTTGATATTTCCAGTTTAACAGGAACTTTTCTGTTCGATATTTGAGTGGTCTTTTTTAACGTTTTCTTTGCATATTTTTTATTATCTAAAATACAACTAGTTTTAGGCCTTCTTAAACGTGTAGTATTTCTAACATCTTCAATATATTTTCAGATGGTGATCGATCAACAGTGAAGAATTTAGAATTCCTTCCTTTGCAAGAAATTCTTTATGGATTGTAACAGTATTATTATTTTTTTAGCAACACTGAAGCATAAAAACTCGCATCTTTTTTATTTCAAATTTTATCTTCGCAGTCGGAAGTAATCAGACTTTGGGAAACGAAAATTCCCGTTCCTCGCTATAGAGTTTAAATATGAAAGTTCACATCGACGTAAGTCCTATATTGCTTTGTTTTCCTTCTATATGCCATTTTGTAATTTTCAACAAAAACATCATTTCTTAGAAACGGGTAATCCTACTTTAATTAAATTTGGTAAATCTAAGATTAATTTCTTGTCCTACAAAATAAAAACTTTTTAAAAGTCACCTTGGAAAATTTCGAATGGAGACCATCGTGATTTATTAATCTCAAATATCTTTGTAATTATTCGTTTGATCAAATTTTACGTATTACAAAATTTATTAAAAATTTTATTTTGAATAAAATGACATCTCATTTATAAAAATACGTTGTCAAACAATCGAGTTATTGCAGACACCTCTCTCTTTCTTTCTTTTTCTGTTTAGTCTCCGAAACCACCGTAATGTATTACTTCAGAGGATGATATGTATTAATGTAAATGAAGTGTAGTTTGCACAGTCCTAGACAATAATGAGAATTTCCGAGGACCGAAATGCTTTCACGAGCTGGACCTGGAACGTCTGAGTGACTCTTGGGCATCCAGCTAAGAGATGATCTCCAGATATCCCTTAAGTGATGAGCATCTTTTCTATATCTGATGAAGTGCATAAATTCCATTCATAAGCAAATTATGTTACTGTTTTGTTTTATTTTTTCTCTGTATTTTGTTAATGTTTTGCTATTGTACTTTTTATGTGACTTTGTTTAAGTGCATTTCTGCAAGAGCATTTATATAAATGAACGATTGCTTGTATATTTATATATTGTCTTTTATATTTATGTCATATTTCATGTATTGTCTTGTGTATATAAATATGTGTTTTTTTTAAGGAATTCCATTGGAAACCCCTCATCAAATGCTCATTGTAATTCTATTTTACTTATGGTTCCTTCTTGAAACTGAAATGCTTGTTCAGATAATTTAAATATTGTTTTAAAGGTATCTATAAACGGCTTGAAAGAGTAACAGATTCTAAATTCGATTATTGTATTTCAAGCCTTATTTTTCACTAAAGTAATCGAGTCCATGGGTTTTTTAAATTAATTAATGTATTTATTTATTACTTTTACTTCCTTAAACTTTACAATGTAATCCGTAGAATGTTGAAATTTTGGATTTAGGACTATTGTAACATCTAGTTGTGCACCTTGGTTTTTAATTGCAATCGACATGACGAAAAGTGTCCAAAAAAGCACAAAATCCAAAAAAATTTGGCTTTAGGACTTATTCTTAAGTGCAGTAATAAGCTCTCATTGAAACGTTTTCAACGATGTACCATAAGCGATTTTTATTTTCATTGGTTCCATAGTAATAGCCAAACAAAATTTTAATTAATGAAATACATGGATCTTACAAGGGTAAACATCAGTTCGTATCAGACTTTATATCTATTTTTTTTTTAATTTAAATATATTTATTTATTAATTTATAGATTTATTACCCTCTGATTGTAAAAAAACCTTTTACGGTAAATAATAACAATAAAAAAAAGAAAAAATACAGAAGTTATTAATGGAATAAAATTTTATGTACTTTTTATTTTTAAAAATGTGTATATGTAATTTAATAGGCGTACAAAGAAGTCATGTGTTGTCCAAATCAGATTTTGTTTTAGAGGGAATTACTCTGTTGGGTTTCAAGTTTTTATTATACAACCAAGATTTTTTAAATTAAAAAAAGTATCTACAATGAATATTTGAAATATTTTTTTTAAATTTTTTTAACGTATCAATGTTTAACGTTGGATTGTTATAATTTAATGGTATGCAACATGACACCATTCCATTATTCATGAATTTTGTGACGAAATTTAACAAAAAAATCAATAGAAAACAGAATTAAAATATAATATACATCTTTACATTCCACAAAGCTATTCGCTTGTTAGCCGTCTTTTTACTTCATTTCTTTGCATTGTTTTCTTATTTTTCCCACATTTATCTTTCTTGTGAAATGTTTTACTTTTTATAATACGGGCATCTTTTTTTTTAATTTTCTTATTACTAGCTTATCAATATTTTAAACAGAAATAAAGAAAAATATCTAAAATCAGAAAATACATATATATTTTTAATTCTTAATTAAATTTTGAAGTTTCTGTCAAATTAAAGATTAATACTTTTTTGTTAATTGTTTGTAATTTAGTCTCACCTTTTAAAAAAATTAGATTCCAAAGAACTAAAGAAGTATTATTTTTTATTTATTTATTATTTTTTTTGGTGCTACTTTTTTAGTCGGATTTATTTTTTAAAGATTATTTTTAACAATATTACTCTCTGTATTGTTGCAAAAGTTATATAGTGTAGTTATGTAAAGTTATGTAGTGTTCTATTATAAAATATTAAGAAATATAAAGTATTCTCCTTGACCGAACATTTGTTATTTATGCGAGCTTTTTAATCTTTAAAAGTCATTAATATTACTATAAAGATTTGTCATATCACTATTTATTATCTCTTCCTGTATTATAAAATACTGAAACATGTCCATTTATATATTTATTTTTTTTAGCTTCCAAAATCTGTTGATTTATATCAGGTAATACCTGTTTCCTGACATTTAAAAATAAAAAGTAAAAATAAATAATTTAAATTAGTAATAAAAGATTATTAAATTGTTTTTATGTTTTTTTATTGTATAAATTTTAAATATTGTTCTATTTTAATATTATTTATGCAGATATATTTGTAATAAATTATATACTTTATTGTTTCTTAATATACTAAAGAGATTATAGTTTAAATACTCAATGTTATTGCCAAAGTGGCTAAAACATGGTAATAATTCTTTTAAATATTTTCTTCATATTTTTTCAGTTTAAAATTTATGTTCGGATTTTATTATGAATGTTAATAACGGTAACTTCCAAGTGTTTTGTCTGGTGCTGGATTTTGTTATATCTTGATGTTTCTTCATGAGTTTAATATTATGTGAAATATTTGAACGAAGGATTAAATCTATTTTAATCTTTACAAAAAAGATTAAATTTCATCAAACATTTCGTTGTCAGTTATTTTCTTTGGGAATAATACAAATAAGTGATAAATCTTATACCATATGAGTTAAACATTTAAAGATAACGATAATTTTTTTATTACCCATAAATTGAAATTTCAAGATGTTTTAATAGATGACAAATTCTCTTGAGATGATAAAAAAAAGTGAGGGGGGGTAGGGAGAAATTGGACTCTTTTCAGATAAAATCAAACCGTTCTGTTTTACTTTGAAACGTCTTAAAAAACGCAAATTTTGTCAACATTATTATATTCAGTAGAGTATGTTTAAGCGAAGTGAACGGTTATGTTTGGATTGTACGCCAACAGCCTTACCTGATATGATATCGGTATTTATAGTTAAGTCGTGTTGTACATTTATCAAGAAGTTCGTTAGAACTTCGCCGGTAAGAGTCCGCAGAACTGGTCGGCACGGCGAAGTCAACGAACTATGTTTACAGTTCCTATACATGACCTTACCTGAAAGTGAAATGAAAATGGGAGAAAAATAAAAAAAATAATCATAAAAACATTATATTTCAGTTTAGTTAGATTTGGAATAAAGAATACTTTCAAAAAATTCCTAGAATTTTGTTAGATAACGGTTTTTTCTTTCATTTGGTGAACCGTGGGAGGCGTACATGCAAAAAGGTGGTTTTACGAATCGCGCCGCTAGGTAGCAGTACTTATTCATCAAAAGGTGGATTTACGAATCGCGCCGTTAGGTAGCAGTACTTAACAGCGCCATTGAATTTACGAATGATCTCGTATAAGAACATGATAATGATGTACTTGAAATAATAAAATTTAAAATAAAATATATACTATAGAATGTTTTAATAGTAAATGCCTTTATGTAAATGAAAATACTGAAGATGAAACAGTTTTTTTAATTCCCATCACTTCATTAAAAAACAAAAATAAATAAATGTATTAGTTTACAAGAGACTTATAGTTACTAATAAAACATAAAAAACACGAACAGTAGAAAAGTATTGCAAATGCGGCAACAAAGATCTGTTACCTAAAATAGAAATAAATTCGATTGATAAAATGTTTATTCTACAATTAGAACTATTTAAATAATATTAAAAATTTACAATCCACCTTACCAGCAGATTGAGATAAACCCAAGATCTTTCGGCTTACTTAAAAGCCATAAGGAGTTAAAAAATATTGCACTGAAGTAAAAAAATCTTTTAAAATAAAAATAAAAAATTTTATATAAATTTAAATGTAAAAACAGTCACGACTGTCCTGACTGTCACAACTGTTTTTACATTTTAATTTATACTTAAACTTTTTTGACTTCAATGTAATGTTTTTTAATGCCATCCCGGTCAGGCATGGCATTTTTCACACACGCTACAAATTCATTCATCTCATCCCTCTGATATACTTAATTGTGGTTCCGGAGGTTAAAAAAAAAAAAAAAAAAGAAAAAAAAAAGGAATGTTTTTTAACTCTTGATGATAGTTTTCAAGTAAGCTGAAAGATCTTGGTTTTATCTCAATATGCTAGTAAGATGGATTTTAAATTGATAATATTATTTAATTAATTAACATATCAACGGTACCATGTTCGATAAATTATTTAGAACTATTTGATCTAATTGATGGAGAAATAAAAAAAAAAGTTGATTTAATAATAATATAAAAAGTGTGCCCACGAATACGATAAAAAATCGAGGGAAAATTACACTTTTTAAGTGTATTGAATATTACACTTACGAAGTAAGAAGTGCAATATTACATGATGAATCTTCGATTAGTGAAGGTCATTATACTAGTTTTATTAAAAAAGGAAATATATGGTATCAAGTGAATAATATGATTATCAACAAAAAAAATTGGCTGAGAAATTCAAAAATGTATAATTGTTTGTTCTAGAAAGGCAATAAGTTATAATAATAAATCCATAAGATAACAATCTAAAATTGATAAAAAATAAAAGAATAATCTAACAAAAAAAAGTGATGTCAAAAAAAATTATACTGACATCCAAAAAATTAATGAAATTTTTTGGATGGTATGTAGTTAAGTGTAACAAAATAATTTTCATCGATTATCTGTTTTAAATTGATAGGGAAGCAAACATACAATATGTTTGCTTTATGATTGTATCATACATGTTATATAGAGCGTTTCATTTTGGTGGTCCCAGACGATTTCCTCATAAACTAAGCACAATACAAAAAAAATTACCTCAACCAATGTTATTAAGATTGAAAAGGATCATCTCATGAAGACTTTGAATTTCAGCTTGACCTTATTTCAAGGTTAATATGATTTTTTCAAATGGACTGACCTATTTTTGATCCCACCAATGAAAAGAGTAGAAAATTTTACATTAAAATATGTTGGTCATAGAGATGACCTTGAACCTTTTTTTTGAAGGTCATATGGCTAACTATCAGAGATAGTGTTATACGGAGATAACATATTACGTTATATCTCCTTGTAACTCGTATAACGTGTTAACGTTTTAGAAGGTCATAACTATTACTGGAATATTTATATTCCAGGCCATCAATCTCGCTAACTATGGAGAGAGAATAAAAATAAATGACTACACTACCGTATAACATTATCCATGAAGGTTAACCTTATGACTTTCAAAAAAAATCCAAGGTTATACGTGTGACCACATATCTAAGTATAAAAGTTTCTGCTCTTTTTATCTACGGGGTCAAAAATAGGTAATTCTATTTAAAAATGAATCTTGTTAACCTTGAAATAACTGTTAAAGTCAGGTTCAAGACCAAATACGAGGTCACCATGTGGTATCCTCCTCGAATGCTTTTGTTTAGGTCATTTTTTTTTGTATTGTGTGCATTTTATGAGAAAATCACCTGGGGCGATTAAATTGAAACCCCGTTTATATATATGTACACACACATTTAATTAAATAAAGTAGTAGAGTATATACAAAAGCAAAATTATATACAAAAGCAGAAGTTTGTGGATCCGTCCGTTTGCAACAGCATCACGCGAGAACAAACAGACCGATTGCTTTCAAATATTCAAAATACGATTTTGTTATCCCAGGAAAGATTTGAATCCATATGCAGAGACTCCAGCCTCCTTAATGGTCATGATATAAAGAAATTAAAAAAAAAAAAAGAAAAAAGTTAATCCTTTTACTTCATTATATTTCTGACACTTTGGAGACTGAAATATAATGACATAAAATTATTAATTCTTTTTTATTTAATAAATATCTATTAAATATTTAATATTTTTCCAACCGTGAGGATAATGAATGCATCGGGGATCTAGGAGGCGGAACTTCCTAGCTAGACTGTCGGGCAAGAGAAGCGAGCCCTCACCGGCTAGTTTGTATATATTGTAAATCTTATTTTACATATTTTTCCTTTATTTATTGAATTAGTCTTATAAATGTTTATCTTTTAGTTACCTTTGTATTTCTTCATTTCCTTTATCAATTTTAAGGCACAAACCTGAATTAAAAATATATCTCGGTAAATGAAGACATGTACAGAAGTTTTTATTTTTTTACGTTTTTTTTTGTAAACAAACAATATAAAAATAATAATATATATTTAATAACACCATATATCGATTGGTTTATAAATTTAACGAAAGGAATATTCGTTGGTTTTTTATCGGTGAGTTTTGTATCATCCCCTTTTGAAGGAAAGTGTTTTGTCGGAGGGTTGAATGGATCAATAGGATAAAAAAGATTCAAAAATCTATTTGAAAAATAAGAAAATCAGAGGATTTTCTAAACTTCAGAATATTTTTCCCCCTTCCGTTTTATTTTTCTTTCGTCCTATTTTGTGCTTTTAATATCAGTAAGTATTTTTACTACGGATATAATGTTTCTGTTGAAAATAGAAATTTAATCGTTAATTATTTGAAAACGGATAGGACATTAATAATTTTAAGTAATAATTATTGACTAACAAAGAACGGAAGAAATAGATATTTCACGTATAATAATAAAAAAGTAAATGTTTTGAAGAAAATTTAAGCTGAGTTAAAAGAATGAGGTAATTTAATAAGGCTATGTTAATAATACTGATGAATAGTAAATACAGGTTGACAATTTAAAAAATGATATACGTAAATATAAAAAGTAATAGTAGACCACATGAAAATAAACAAGAACAAAACGAAAGTAATGAAATATAGTAGAAATAATGTAGATACACCACTGAATCTAAAAATAGAAAGAGAAAAGATTACGGAGGTAGAAGAATTTTATTATTTGGGAAGTAGAATTACTAAGGATGGACGAAGCAGGAGCGACACATAAATGGCGAATAGCACAGGCAAAACGAGCTTTTAGTCAAAAATATAATTTTCTTACATCAAAAATTAATTTAAACGTCAGGAAAACATTTCTGAAAGTATATATTTGGAACGTAGCTTTATATGAAAGTGAAATTTGGACGATAGGAGTACCTGAGAAGAAAAGATTAGAAGCTTTTGAAATGTGGTGTTACAGGAGAATGTTAAAAATCAGATAGGTAGATAAAGTGAAAAATTAAGTGGTTTTGCGGTAAATCGATGAAAAAATAAGTATTTGGTAAAATATAGTTAAAAGAAGAGACAGACATATAGGCCACATATTAAGGCATCCTGGAATAGTTTCTTTGATATTGGAGGGAGAGGTAGAAGGGAAAAATTGTGCAGGTAGGCAACGGTTGGAATATGTAAAACAGATTGTTAGAGATGTAGGATGAAGGAGGTATATACCGAAATGAAACAACTGGTACTAGATAGGGAATCTTGGAGAGCTTTATCAAACCAGTCAAATGACTGAAGACAAAAAAAAACTTAAAAAAATAGTAGATAATAAAATAAGTAGATATATATATAATAATATAAATAAGGAGAGATATTAATATTATAAATAAGAAGAGATGTAAGTAATAAGTAGATACTTTTTAAATAAAAGCAAAAGATATAAAAGTGTCAGCGTAGACGGCTGGATAGGGTTAACGAATCTGTAAGATAGGAAATTATACCAATAATTTAATTCGTAATTAAAACCAAAATATTGTTAATTAAATAATTCAATTTAAGGGAATATTTTTCATAAAAATAAACTCTCTTTTGTAAGTTATTCTAGTTCTATTTGAAATAGCAGTACATGGAATATGCTTTACGATTTTCGTATTATTATTTCGCTTTTGATTTATTTTAAATGCCATTAAATATTTTCCCATCCCTACTATTTTATAAGGATAAATTTAAACTCTATGTTAACCTTGTAGTTGAATAAAAATAAAAAGATGGAAAACTTACGAATAGAAAAATGGAAAAACAATGCGTACCTGATTTTTTTGCATAAACAAGATTGCAGTACTTTCTCATCTATGGTTTTTAACATATATATCATCATCTATATGTTTCCACCATATTTTAACTAGTTTTTATTCTAATTTAAGTATGTAAACATTTTTTATTGTAATTACCTGAGTTAATTATACATTTGTACAGTTTATTTTTATTCTGACAACATTTCAGTGCCAAGGAATTTCACTAATTTTTATCGTACATGGAAGTATTATAATCGCGAAAAATTTTGGTTTTCAGATTTCAACGAAAATATCCATTTTGATCATCCCTGAATGTCTGTATGTACGTACGTATCTCGAATAATTCAAAAACGATTAGACGTAGAATGTTAAAATTCTTGGATTTAGGATTCTAACTGTACACCTCCCTTTTGGATTGCAATCGACTGAACCAAAAATGTCCAAAGAAGCTCAAAATTCCCAAAAATTTGTATTTAGGGCATTTTCTTAACTGCAGTAATAAGCCCTTACCTTGATAACTTAAACTATATATAATAAGTGCTGCTTATTTTAATTGGTTCTAGAGTTATAGCCAAATAAAATTTTAATTAAGGAAATATTTGGATCTTACAAGGACAAGGTACTTACAAAGGTTCGAATCATAGTTCATCTCCTTTTTTCTTTTTTTTAAAATTTCTTTTATTTTAACTTTTTTTTAATTTAAATATATTGATTTAATAATAATTATTAATCCATTATTTTAAAAAGGTTTTACAATAAATAATAATTCAATAATAACAATTAAAAAAAAAAAAATGACAAAAAATCAGAAGTTAAAGTAGAATAAAATTTATGAACTTTTAAAAATGGGTGTGTATGTAATTTAATAGGCATTATTACATATAATAATCCGGAGGTCCCGGGTTCGAATCCCGGTCAGGCATGGCATTTTTCACACACGCTACAATTCATTCATCTCATCC
>JAAAKQ030514962.1:0-15461 GCA_010016005.3 Zanna intricata
CACACACACACACTTGTAAACAGACTGTGAAGAAGGAGAGTATTTTTTGTATTTATTTAATCGCTCTTCACAATATTGAGTAGTTTCTTCAGTAATATTGTAATCATAACAACAGAATTTAATTGAAAGAAAATTAAATCATTTTATAAATTCGTAACAATATGACACAGTGAATAATTTTTTATAAGATAACTATAAATCGTAATAAATGCAATTAATGTAATGTCGCATAGAAGGTTGCGATAAAGATACTTAATTACATGGCAATTCTGAAAACAGAATTGATCTTCGATTTAAACATTTCTTACTTATCTGTATGTAGTGAAATTTCAAGGTTATGGTCACCCATTCCTGAAAGCGATTTCTCTGCTCTATAAAAAATATTTTAAACAGGAGAATGAATAAGAATAATTTTTTAGACAAACACTTATAAGAAAACCCTACTAGACAGGAATAACCAGTCGCTAGCTTTCTCATTCTGTGAATAAAGAACGTTATAAGAAGACAGAATTCTGACCGAACGGCTTCCGGTTATGAGTGAATCAGGTCGCATCAACTCGCTCCTAGAGAAGTGGCGCCAACTACAACAAGATATTGCTTTATCTTATTAAAAAAGATTAGAGATTTTACTTTTTTTAAATTTATTTTTATTTATGTAAATAGTTAACTTTCTATAAGCTTATTCTCAGGAAAATTCTAAAGTAATCGAATTGAAAGCGAATATGAATTTCAGTTTTGTTTATGCTAAGAAGAACCTGATTCATATCAGTCTAGTAGATCTAATGAGTCTCTTTTATGAATTCAATAATCCATTAAATATAATTATACCATGTACATAACACTTTAATATTCTAAAAATATCTAGGGACTACTTCAACACTACCGGACAAATAGAAGATACGATTCAGTTCTATTTTTTTTTTTGTTGAAAATAATTGTTTTCAATGAGAAACTTTACTAAGAAAATAAAGAAAGTAAAACTGATCAATAGCCACATTTATATAAAATTAATTTTATGTTTACTGATGCAACGTTCTTAATATTAAGTTAATAATAACATAGATATAGTAGGGTCTTAGATCAGTTCAATTATGAATTCGAATCCTCCATGTTACTGATGTACTTCTATCTTTGGGGTCCAATTAAAGTCAGACATACTGCCTTTATTTATTTGGGACGAGAGTGGTCAGTCTGAGACGACAAGACTAACTACTAAACATATCGGACACAATACCTGACGCGAGGCACCTATTTACCAAAAAAATTATCACTTTTATTATTATTATTATTTGCTTTTATTATTTATTTTATATATATTTTTCATTATTATATCATCGTCACTATCAATTTTATTTTTTCCTTAACCTATTCCGCTATTTAGGCTGATGAAATTAAAGAATGTTGAAATCGCGTTTTTCATAATCGAGGTCACACGTACATCTCTCGTGCCGCTGCTGCTACTCGTGCTGGCTACTTCTTGCCCGTTTATTTTATATTGTAAATCGTACAATAAAAAGGCACCCGCAAAATTAACTAAATCTGATGTTGATTTTTTACCGTTTTCAGCTACAAGGTTTCCACAAACAAGTAAAAAATTATCACCTGGAACAGTATACTCATCCAGTTGATGTATTCTTATCACCCGCTTATTTATCCTATCACCCTCTTTAAAGCTATTTTCAAATGGAAAGTATTTGTGGTATTGTTTATATGTTAACATTCATCTAAATGCGCGAATTTTTTAACATTTAATTAATTCATCTTACAATCTATATAAAAACGATTTAATTTTTGATTTCAATAACATATTGATGCTTTTAAGTTTTCCGTCAACGATCTCAAATCCTAGAAATTTTAATTTCTTAATGCTTTCTTTAAACAATTTGTAACGTTTAACGTTAAAAAATTCATCATCACTTTCATTCATAAGAGGCATTTCTAACTATAATAAAATAAATAAATAATTCAATTACAATAGTTTATTTACATTGTCTAATATAACTACACGCTTACTCGTTCTCCGCGTAGATTTCATAATTTATCTTTTCATCAATCAACGATATAACTAAATCATAAATTACCATCACATCTATGAGTATAAATGTAACATAAAATGGATATTATTAAAATCATATCACCCGGATCTGTACTTAACGGAAAATCGTGAAAAATACTTTCGTTATTTTCATTTTTATAACCATCCGAAATAATATTCCATTTTTTTTTTTGAGAGCGAACAACGCTGAAGCGTTATTATCGCTCGGATTAAAAAGAAAGATTTTTAATTAATAAATTTTAAACAAAACTAAAACCTAACACTAAATTAAGATTAAAATAAATAAATAAAATAAAATAAAATTAAAAAAAACTAGAAACTAATTTGACTAAAAACTTACTACGAATATCATATAAAAAGGTAAAAAACTAACAACTAGATTAAAATTAAAATATTACCTAAAATCTAAAACTAATAAAAAGGATAAAAATCACTAGAACTTAAAACTAATATCACAGAAATCTTACAACTTGTAAAAATTCCTCAGAATCGGTGAAGGATACAAGTACCTGATACACCACTTGCTTTTCATTGCCGAGGGGATGCGGTGAAAGTTATTAGGTACAGTTAAGCGGCAGTTGCATCTTACGCAGAGTGGTGGATTCTCTCCTGACATCAGGTACTCGTGTGTGGCTCTTGTATGTCCTATTTGCAATCGGCAAAGGACCACTTTCTCACGACGAATATTTCTGTTTGAGGAGTCCCATGGGAACACTGTTCTGGAGATAAAAGGCCATGTCTCTCCAAGTACCATGTAAGCCTGCGGTTCATCATTCTCTCTATTACTTAGCATAATACGCTTGTCAAGGAAATGGGGCCGTAGCTTGAGAGTCTTGCTTTATCTTTGCCAGGTTTAAGTCACTGGTACGACAATGGCTTCAGACCAGACTGAAGGGAAAACTTGGGATGATAATAAGTTATTGCAGATATTCAATTGGTGTTGTAGCGCCGAATTAGGGAGATGTGAGAGCATGCTCAAACGAATGTTATCAGGTCCAGGGGAGGTGTCACGTGAGTTCTTAATTGCGTGTGACAACACGCTGAATGAGAATGGGGAGTTTAATTCACCGACCGAATCGCCAAAGTTATAAGATAATAATTCCATTTGTAATTTGTACCTCTGAAATTCATCATTGTATGCTGAGGTGAGGGAAACCGACCGGAAACAATGTGCCAAGTTATTTGCTACTGCCGAGGGTGTTATGAAAAGTTCTCCTTCATGAATGAGTTCGAGAATGGATTGTATTGCTGATCCGCAGATTGTACGGGTCTTTTTCCACACAGTAGACGTGGGAGTAGTACGTGAGATGGTGTCCACATATTTCCTCCATGACCCTCTTGGAGTCTAAGTATACCAGACGACACTTCGCTCTAACTTTGCAGTACAAGTCGAGATGTTCACTCGTTGACCTGCGGTTAAATTTGGGCAGCGCCTGCCTTCGCCTCCTGATGGTGTGTTGGCAATCATCATTCCACCATGGAATGGAAGGATATCTAGGTTTTCCCGATGTTTGTAGGATATATTTACTAGCGTTCTCAAGTATGAGAGACGTGAAGGAGGAAACTTCGTGAAGGGCGTCTGTACCATCATCATATTGCGATGGGAAAGCATTGTGGTAACCATTCTGATCTGCCTTTTAACAATCCATATCCTTAGTCTTTTATTCACCATACGTTTGACCTCAAAGTCTATAATGATTGGCCTGTGGTCGCTGCCGAAAAGGTCGTCACAAGCAGACCAATTAAGGCGAGGGAACAAATTCGATAAGCAGAAGGAAAGGTCGATGTTTGACAGTGTTCCAGTCGATGACGATATGAATTTATATGAGCCATCATTCAGCAGGTAAAGGTCCAAGTCTTGTCTCATTCTACTTATATTTCCTCGAATGGAGCACAGAATTGAGCTCCAGGAAATTTTGTGGGCATTGAAGTTTCTTACTATTAACGACGGTGAATGGGATTTGTGTGAGAAGATTTGATATTTCTAGAGTACTGAACTCAGAGTTGGATGAAAGATATAAATTGCATAAATGCAACTTAAAGGGATCTGAGATTTTTACAGCAACCGCTGGAATGAGGGTAGTCAGTGGTATCCTCGTAGTTGACACCTCATTTCGCATGAAAATAGCAACACCGCCACTATCTCTACTATCTACAAAACAGTCGTGTCTCTCACATGTATAGCCTCTGAATTTTACCACATCTTTTTGTAGTAGATACGTTTCTAGGAGGTTCATTATTAATGGTTCATGTGCGCGCATCAGTACTCTAACGTCTTCAATGCGAGACCTAAGACATCTAACGTTCCACTGAATTATGTTCATGAAAAAAAGGTGGTTAGATGAAGAAAATAGATAAATATATAACAAAGTTATACATATAACTTTGTATATATGTGTATATGTATATAGGTGATCCGGTTTTTCTTTTTCGAATTTTTGATTTTAAGGAAATCTGATGCCCTGGGATCGGGCGGTTCCTCTACCATATCCTCCAGTACACGTGGTGTTGGAGGGGGAGATTTTGATAACTGGAAAGATGTGGATGACATCTTTGAGGACGTTGTTGTGTGGGCTCCCTCAACAGGGAGCTTATTTGGAGGCTTACCACCTGCTGTATTTACTCCTGATCGCAAAGATAAAACTTTTGGGACAGAAACTTTCAGAGGTATCCTGCTGTAGTTTCACTAACTGCAACTAATGACTTTCTCATTCGGACCCGAACGGTCTGGAGGAAGCGGAAGATTAAAAGTTAAAATAAGGGAAGATGTAGGTTCTTCTATTCCGTTCTCTCGTTTCATTATTCGTTTCGCCTCAACAACGACCTGGCTACGAAGTTCATCAGTTATTCATTTATATCGATCTCCATAAGGTCGCGGCAAAAAATAACTCCCCGGCTGGTTTTAAGTGATTTGTGACAAACCGCCTTTATGTTTATGCCACCCATATTCCTCAGACGTAATAGGGAGCGACTCTGTTCATCATTGAATGTTTCTATCAGAATGGTTCCGTCTTTTAATTTCCTGATGTTTGTCGGAGACCTAATTAAACTGGTTACACATTTAGATTTTATCATCTACAAATTTAATTTCTTTATTACCAATCTGTATTTTTATCATATTTCACATCATACTTTTGAACCTGATTTTAACATTTCTAAATGTAGTTTTATAGCTGCTTTACATTCTTCACTTGTAATTGTTTCTTGCGTCTCAGAAATTTGTGTAAACTGAGTTCTGGTAGAATATCTACTTCATCTTCATGAGTTTGGAATAACAATGTCTTCATCATCATCTGTAAGTTGTAAATCTTGTTCTAAAAAGCTGTGTTGTTCATACCTATCTTGGAGTTCTTTTAAATGACCTGACAATCTATTACCCAATTTGCAACCTACTCTATCTATATCGATTTCACCATCAGTTGGAGGTAAAGGACGACGAGAACGAGAAGGAGGAAGGAGGAGAAAAAGGTGCTTTTAGTTTAAACTATTTTTTCTTTAATTTCATTTAAAGGATCTACTCGTATTATCGGTTAAAGCTTTTAGCAAATAAAGCATTTTCTTTCGCTAAACCCTTCAAATATGCTGCACGTTTAAAATTTTTATTCAATTTATCAATGTCAACCAATTCTTTCTCCTTCTCATACATGTTTCCATATAGAAAAAAATTCAAACTATTACTCTATTCGCGAAAACGTTCAATCGACGATTAAAAATTTATCGATACCATTTCTATAGCGACCTTTTTTTTATCGGAATCTTTATCAATAACTAGATAACTGTAACGGGTCGCGCCCAAACGTGTTCACACACCGATTTAAGATCATCGAACAACATGTCAAGGTTTACATGTTCATCGTAAATGTGTTTTAAATTTACACCGTCTTACCTGAATAATATTAAAAAATTACAATTTTCTCATACGAATTGCTTTGGTGTTTTCTAATACGTTTGAGCTAAACAAAAACAATCAATTTTATTATGACGTCTCCTCGCAAAGTAATTGCCGATATAGTTTTGTTTTTCTTTAATTACATCATCAAAAATCATTATTGAACACGGTTCAATAGTTTCCGGTTCCGAATTTGATTGTTTTCACTATATTCATAGTAACCGATTTCTGGATTCAACTTTATCAATTCCGATAATCTTCTATTTATAGGTTGTTTAGATATTTTGAAAACACATACAGCTTTAAAAAACGTAATCCGTTTTTTTGAAATAAAAGATTAGAAACAATACTTGTTTTACCACAGGTTGACGGACCGTACACAATACATGTTATAGAGTCTGGCAGCAGAGTACCATGCCTATTTCGTTTGGATATACGACCATAGCCGCCTAATGACGGCTTCATATATGGAAGCCTTGTTTTCTATTGTACTTCCTTCATTGCGTCTATGGAAATATTTAAATTGAAAGTTAATAACCTATTCACAACAACTACAAGTTGATAAACTTATATAAACTCTACTGATTGGATAAATAGTAGGAAGATTTGACAAATCATGTAGCTCTACGCCATCAAACCCATAAAATTTATCTATTATATTGATAAATCCCACCAAATAGAAAGAATGAATATTCAGTGTTAAATTTGAAGGAAAAAATCCAAACTGTCTTTATGAAAATCATCTAACCATTCCTCTAATTGCATATCAACAATTTTATCATTTCAATATGAACGTAATATTATTACGAAGCTTTACTGCTATCACCCTTTCACTCTCTCTCTCTCTCTCTCTCTCCCTCGCTCCCCTCTCTCTCTCTCTCTCTATAAATCATCAACTGTTTTACTCAAATAAAAATAACTCGTTAATATGACTGAAACCATCAATTCTAACATTTTGTGGGTACCTATATATATATTAATAAAGTGATTATCTATAAAATATTAATCTTAACCTGAGGCTAATACGATTAAATCAACTTTCCTACTTGGAAGTGAATAATAAGAATGATTTGACAAATGATCATAAAATTCGTCAGGTTCAATATAAACTTCATCTATTACAACAAAATCGGTAAAATCATCACCATGAAATATTATTGTTATACGCATTATTTCCGAATGGAGATATTTATAATAAATATTACACGCGAAAATTTCAATACATTTTTTGAATTACACGTTTTATTGGGTTTTTTTTTTTTAAATAGACAAAATGAATATTTAATATGAACTGTCTGAATATCAAACAGTTAATTATTACTAGTCAATTATTATTTTACATTATATAGATCACATCAGTAATGGGTAGATGAGCTACTCTATGGATAAAATAGGAAATAATTGGATGGGTCACAGGAAACCATGGTAAATGGTTGATTCAGGGCAGTATGGCAAAATACATAATTATTCTTAAATTAAGACAGACAAGGTTAAATTCCATATTAATAAATTAAACAACCTTCGCTAGTAAATTACTCTGGTTTTTGTCAATATCATGAAAAGAGCACAAATCAGGTTAAATTTCAAGAAAAATTCTATGATGTTATAAATAGATGAATCCTGCTGCTACAGTTTATAAGGACTGTTCTAAAAACGTTAATTCTGTTGGTGCTATTGTGGTTGGCAACAGAACATACATGCCTTCTTAGCCTTCCCAGCTTCATAAGTATTTTTGTTGTAGATCTGTATGCTATTAATAAGGTCTTAAATATAATTAGCCCAAATTTCTGAGCAAGACATACACTAGTCTACTTAAATTCTGTGTGTGTACATATGTGCAGGTGTTTCATTTTAATCCCTCTAGAGATTTTCTAATAAACTATACTCAATACAAAAAAATTACCTAAAATAAAGTTACTCAGATTGATGGGAGGGGTCACCTCATGACCTTGGATTTGACCTTGACCATTATTTCAAGGTTAACACAATTTGTTTAAATGGAATGACTTATTTTTTATTCCATCAATGAAAAGAGTGAAAAATTGTACATTGGAAAATGAAGTCACATATATGGCATTGGAACTTTTGAAGGTCATACGGTTTAATCAATTCACAGAGATTAAAAAGAATAATGAAGACATTATACACAAATACTTAATACCTACATATTTGTCCTGCTACCCAAAGAACTCCTGCTCCTTTTAGATTAAATTTAAATAAAAACAAGACTCATTATGAAAAACACACCCTCCAAAAAAGAATAAAAATAGTGATAGTTTACTTGGAAAATCAGAAGAGTGTCCTTTGATAAATAAGGATTCCTTTTTACTTAATTTGTGGATGAGCGACAAAGACCATTTCCACCTTAGTGGCTATGTCAACAATAAAATGCTCATTTTTTGGGTGCTGCCAATCCACAAGTTACACATAAACGTCCTTTACAACTACAAAAAGTCATAGTGTGGTTAGCTGTTTATCAATAAAGAATCATCGAGCTATATTTTTTTTAAAAAAATGGTATTTTGGTGACAGTGAATAGCAATAAATATCGGCAAATGTTTGAGAAATTTTTCACTCCCAGTTATGGACATGATGTCAAAAAAGCCTGATTCCAGCAAGATGGAGCCACAGTTCACACCAGCAGAGCCATAAAGGAGTTTAGGTCAAAATTTTTAAATCTAATAATTTCAAGAAATTGGCCTACTAAGACACCAGATTTGATGGCTTCTAATGTCTTATCTTTGAAATGAAAAAGGTGTATGTAATTAAGTCACAAAAATTAGAAGAGCTAAAATACAACATTAAGTCAACATAACGGCTATATCGAAAGAACTACGGTTTTAACTATGGAAAATATGTTAAAAAAGAGCCCAGATTTATGAATAATTCAGAGGATAACTTTTAAAATATACTATTTCAAAACCTAATTCAATGAATTTCTCTTGATTGAAATTTAATTTAAAGACAAAAAAATTAGTTTTGAGTTAATTTATAATGTCTTATTTCAAAAAAAATGTGAGAAGTTACTTTAGGCCCACTATATATTGCAATCAATACTTTTTAAAAAACAACTTATATGATCTTAAGATTTAAATCCTTACAATCACAGTAGTATATTTGTTAAATATTAAGAAAATGGTATAAAGTTGTTTACAACATGAAGTATGTCAGTAGATATATTACATTATTCTATATTTGCAGTTCTCTTTTCTTTCTAAAGATATATGGTTTGCTTAAAAATCTAAACACAGGTATATCTCTATAACACATATCTTACTTCTGAACCATCTACATGCATCTGTACTAATGAATTTATCTCCTACCTCATTTCATACTATAGGCTAATCAACCAGGAAAAAAATAGCTGAAATGATTTATTTCTTGTATATGTAACAGCTTTATATGCATATTGTATGCTGTGATAGCTGTTGTGTGAGTGTTAATTCATGTTGTAGCTGAAATGACATATCATAAAAATGTGAAAGATATTTTCATAGTCTGTTTTATTCTGTTTAAATTGGATGTAGTTAGATATTTTAACCTGGACAAATGAATAAAGTAATACTGTGAGAATTAAAATGAAAAGAATCATTAAATAACAAGTTACTCACTTTCAAAATATGAACTTTTCTTCAAGAGACATTTCATTACTATATAACAGCAAATTTTTCTGGCAAGTTGCCACTAAAGACTGTATTAAAAAATTAAAAAGATTAATTTGGACCTAACCTTTTTAAGATGAGTACAACAGCATTAATAGTAAATTCACAGAAGAAAATGCTGGTAATTAACTCCAAAAGATCATTTGAAAGGGGATATTTCAATATTTGAAGGCAAGTCATTTAATAATTTTAAAGTATTATCATGTTTGTCAAGTTGTAAATGAAAAAAAAAAATATTTCTGTTAGATTTAGTTAAATCATAATAGGTAATACAGTAGCCTAATTCTTGTAAAAAAAAAAAAAAATTTCCCTTTTTATACTTTTTTAACTTCACCATGTAAATTTTTGTAAACAGCCAAACAATGTTCTAACAACATTGCAAACAATAAAACAATGTTTTATTGTTTGGTATCGCTGGTCTTGCAGAACTTATATGATTATTTTACAATAGGTCAAGAAAGAAAGTTTATATGATAAAATGATATTATTATATGGTAATATTCTTTAAAATAAAAATTTTGATGTGAAATTCTTTAATACTGCTTTTATATTATTTTTTTTGTCATTTTAAATAAGTAAATTAATGTTTAATAGAAAGAAAGTAAATATCTAATATACAATTTTATTCATGGAATCCATTAAAAAAAGTAGAGCAATTAATTCATAATTTGATTTATTACATAAATTAAACAAAAATTACAGTAATAAAATGACTTAATTTATATTAAAAATAATTTATTTTAACAAATGTTAGCAATTTCCTAAGGAAAAATCAATTTATCTGTGAAATATTCCCTGGAAAATGAACATTTGACTTATGTAATATAGCGGAGGAAGTCTTTTTTCAACCTCATTACAATAATTTATATTATAAAATGAAATTCTGACTATGAGAAAAATGTTTTGATCATAAAATTTTTTATCTAACAGGCTTAATTAAAAAAAGAGTTTGTTTATAAAATTATGGCACATTGGCATTTCCTCTCAACATACTGTCATTGTTTAGTGAACTTTAGGAGAAGAGTGTTTGACTGGTGTTTCTGCTACATGTGGTTTTATGTGTTGGTCATGATGTGGTTTACTATCTACCACAACTGGAATATGAACATCATCAGATGAAACTGAAGAACTTGGTTTTTCAACTTCTGGTTTTACTACTTCTGAGTGAATATCTATTTCTGGATGCTTTTTATTATCTGCTTCTTCAATATGTTCTGCTGATTTTCCTGTTGTAGTTACTTTATTTTCTTGTTCTTTGTTAGCTGCCGCAGCTTCTGCAATGGCACAGTCTGCTTGATCAGTTTTTACAAAGAATGTACGGCTTATTTTATATTTGTCAAGCACACCATAAGCCTTTTGAAGAACAGTTCCTGGAGCAAGACGTTCTCTGGTCATTACCCATGCACTCTCTGAAAAATAAATCAGGTATTAAAGAAGTATTTAACAAATTAAATTAAAACACATTGACAAGTATAGCAAACAATTCACTAAATTATTAACATATTATCTTATTTCAATTTCTATGTTTTCTGCAACCTGTCTTCCAGCTACTGCCAGGTGTGAGTGTGTATGTATAGATTAACAATTGCAATCACCACTACTGGCTTGTCAGACCTGACATAGCTTCAGATATAGTGCAATATAAGTTAAAACAATAAACATGTAATTTTGAACAGACTCAGGTTGACCACTAGTGAGATATGTGGTTAATTGAAAACCCAACACCAAAGAACACCAGCATCTGCAGTCTAGCATTCAAATCCACATAAAATCATTTAACTGCCTTTAAAAGGACTCATATCTTTGAATCCTCAACTTTGAAAATCAACTGATTTTGCGATGACAAGCTTAACCACTAGACTAATTTGACAGATTATTATGTTATTTTAGTACATTTTAGAAACAGCAATAACTTTTATGGTAATTACGAGTACTTGGCAAGTACAAGAAATCATCTACACAAATAGGAACTCAACATCATGTTTGTTTACTTTGATGAGCTACAGAACCAGTATACACAGTGAGAATTATACCATTGGAAAGGTGCTGATAGATTTTTCCATTAAAATTTTGCCTTGATTTTGAAAGTATCTATCTTATACACAGACATATCTCCGACAAGCAACTGTTATTTAGTGGCACTGACAACTGACTGTCTTAGCATTATTTAAGGTGTAATTATATAGACAAAAGCCAACATATTCCTAAAAGTTTCCTTAATCCAGCCAATAAATAAATATTAATGTTAAAAAATATATAAAAGTTACTTTTATGTAGAAAATAAGATTTCAATATTTACTTTTAGATCATATACATCAGAGTTTTATATAGAAATAAAATCAGTTTTGTGTTGATGATGAATGATTTTCTGAAATATAACATTAACGAGAAATGAGTTTGATGTTAATTCCTATGATTTGAAAAATTCACCAATGCTTTATCTTTTGAACCAGTATTATGCTTTTAGTTCAGGTACCCCTGCAGATGAAATTACATTCACTTTACAATACCATTTATTGTATGATTACTCATTACACATTTTCCACCTTTTTATTTTTTTCACCCTTACTTATATTTCATTATCAAATATTTTTTGGTTTCTATTAGACACAAATAATAAACATATATTACCTGATATGTTCTTGGTTTTTCCACATTCTTAATAATTGCTATCTACATTTTCTGTAAAAGCTTATTTGTTTAGACTATTTACCCGAATAATTTTCAATTTTTTCTCATTATTATTATAAGATAACTATAATTATTATTATTATTATTTCATATATACTAGGTCTCTTTACCATTATACAATATTACAAAAATATTTTCTTTTAAACTTTTTCCAGTTCTTGTATTGTCTTTATGTTCTATATTAAAACTTCTTTTTTATTACGTTGATCTATCAGACTTCTTTTATGTTTCATCTTCAAAAGGTTTACTGAATAATTAAAAGCAGAATTTTTTATTGCCTGACGTACTGTATATTCTGAATAGAAAATTTCTCCTTTTTATCTTTATTATTATTCAATTTTTACCCAGATTAAATTAAGGTATGGATTCACATTTGCATATTAATTTTAATACTCAACAAAGAAAAAAATTCATTTCAAAATTTTCATTTGATAAAATAAACCATTAAAAATCTGTTTTCCTATAATACAGATAATTTTTTTCTAAATAAATAAAAAACTTTTCTTAATAAAGAGGTGCTACAAAGTTAAACAGAAAAGTCTTAATAGTACAGAGAGTTCAGAGTTCCATTAACTTTAACTTTTTTGCTTTAGTTTTCATAATAATTTATGACAGGTAACCCAGTTTCAGTAAACATTAACTTAAGAATTGGTGTGCAATAAATAAAATTACCATTAGTTGAGAAATAAAACTATAAGAAATAAAAAAAAAAAAATGCACAAAATATAAGAAATAATTTACAAAGTATTAAAAAATAAAGAAAATTGTTGAAAGTAGAAGGGAAAAATAGTCTCACCAAGTATGCCATGGGCAGATTTATGAGTGATAAGAATAGATGAATGTAAACATATGTCCCCAATTCAGAACAAACTTTTAATAGCTTTTCCAAGATAATGACATTGATTGAGTTTGACTGAAAGAAATTTTTTTAAGTTTTGTTAACTATCTTGTCAAAAATATAAATATTTAGATTAGACTAACTCTGAAAATTAGATAAAAAATTATGTTTGGTTTGAGAAATAATTGTTTGGATGTTGAAGTGAACAAAATGAAAGTAATGATGAAAAATAATTAGAAATTACACACTGGAAAAACACACTGTAAAAATATTTCTTTGATTCCAAAATACGCTGTCAAAAACTATTGCTGCGGAGTGGAGGATGGGAACCATTACTTTTAAAGTTTAACAAAATATAAAATGTTAGAAGGATTTCACAGCCTTCCCTTAACTATAATAAATTACTATCGTTGTGTGGGAAGTAAAGAAGAAACAAATGAGGAATAAATTTTTTTTTTTAAATATTCACGTTTTGTTATGCTGATCAATTAAGTATTATACACTCAAAGATAGTTTGTTCTGTCCAATAATGAATTTCCAGAATAGATTGTAGTTATTATGGAAAGCAGTATTACATGTTGATAAAAATCAAGTACAAAAAATTACTTAACACTTACGTGTATTAACAGGACCCAGACCAGAACATGACCATACTACAGAATATGTATCATAATCGGTGTCAAGAACAGTGTAGGACATTTCAACTGGGACTGCAACAAAATGAAAAAAATAAATAAATATTTTTTAAAAATAAAAAATAAAATTAACTAAGGCAGTTAATTATGCTATTGCAGACATTTAAATTACAGTCATCTAAATTATAATTTACTCCTTTTAGGTTTCAAATTATATAGCAAATCCATAAAATATAATTTTGGAGTTCTGACCAATTTGCACATTACTGCAATTGCTTAACATCCTGCATTATGCATCCTGTTTTTACTGTAGTTATCCTAATAACACTTTATTTATCCTTCGCAATCTAATATTTAGCTAATTTTCTTATCCAGAATAATGGAATTAGGTTCTTATTTTTGTAAGTCTTTGTTCTTTGCTAAGCAGATATTACACATTGAAAACAATTGTAAACCTTACTCATAGTGATATAAAAGACTTTTAATCCTTTTAGTGTTGTTAGAACTGTAGATCAACTTTTTTCATAGACTTCATGAATGTTCTTTCATTTAAAATAAAAATCTTTAATATAGTATATATTTGAATGATAAAAATATACTTACTCTGTATTTTTATTTCATTATTTTACAGAAATGGATATTGCAATAACTGGAATAGTTTATAAGAGGTGTTGAAAATTACCTCCAACATCATTACTGCACTGCACATGTTTTAATTTGTTTTCAAACACTTTAACCAACTGATGTACTGAAATGTCTTGTTTACCATTACTGAGTTTTTTAGTTACTTAATCGTGAGTGGTCTGTTGTGATACACTGCTTGTTTCATTATCTCCTGTAAAAAGAAATCTGGAGAAGTCAGATCAGGTGATCATGCAGGCCTAAATACCTCAAAATGATTCAGTCTCCAAAGACATTTTGTAAAAAAGTCACTGTTAGCTGTGTGTGCTCTGGCATCATACTGTTGAAACCAACCAATTGTGATTAATTTCCACATTTGTTAACCGACAAATGAAGTTTGTTAAAACAACACAATAGCAATCACTATTAAACGTATTCTCAAAAAAGATTGTTCTCTCAGTACGCGTTCTACTCACATCAATCTAGAATCCAACTTTCACTTCAAGTAAAGATTTTCTTGTAATTTATGGGGGTTAGTTGCGTGCCACAGTCATATTTTGTGAATTAATATATTCTCCCAGATGAAACTATACTTCATCTATAAAAAACATAACGTCGAGGATACCTATGAAATTTTTGGTCAATAAAAAGTTCAAATCATTGATAATTATTTAGTCTTTTGGCATGATCTGTAGGTTTCAGTTCTTGAACACTCATTACTTTGTACAGGAAAAGTTTCAGTTTTTTTTTTTACAGATTTCTGTTCAGTAGCAAGTTCAGTATATTCCTGCTGCGCTAACTTTTGTACTGGCTTAGATGGACTTTTGGCCATAGAATCCAAAAAATCAAACAGCTTCTGTTTGTTTAGTTTAGCTAGACTTCCACTTCCATTAGCATCTTCAACAGAGCCTGTTGTCTGAAATTTTTAGATAAAAGTTCAAACTGCATTGTGGTGATGATAGGAGCAATTGGAAACTTTTCAGAAAACTTATGCTTCAATAAATCAGTACACTTGTCACTTTCACAAAAGATGTGTTCAATGAGAAAAATGCATTTCTCTAACAAAAGA
>JAAAKQ030514973.1:0-19395 GCA_010016005.3 Zanna intricata
CAGTCGATAACAAGCTGCGGTGTATCAAAGATTCTGTGTTGCCATGGGATTCCTCATACAGAAAAATTCGTCGGGAGTGGTTCTTTGTAGATGCGTATAGGACACACAAAAGCTACCCATGGCTACCTTGTGTCTGGAGAAAATGCACCAATGTGTATCAGATGTAACTGACGGTACATCATATTTTGGCAGATTGCATTTGTTATGCAGCCTTATGCCGAAAATTTAAAATATCTGAGAATATTCGGCATATCTTAAAAAATGAAGATACTGTGACAGTTAGGGTTTTAGGATTCTTGCGACGTGTTAATTTTTTTAACAAAATTTAAGCATGTAGATAATTTCTTCTAATCCGTTAAGGGGCCATTTACACCCCTTACAGATTTTATGGTGCTTTATAGTTAGTTATTTTTTATTTATTTTATTTTATTTTTAAGATTAAGTCTGTGATATTGGTTGTAAGTTTTACATTGTGTTAGTTTTAAGTTTTAAATTGTACCTAATTTGTGATATTAGTTTATTTTAGTCGACGTGTTTAATTTTAATTACTTTTAGTTTTTAACATTTTAACTTTCTATTTACTGTGATATTAGATGTAAGTTTTAGTGATTAATTTTATTTATTTTTATGTATTAGTTTTCATTTTATTTTTAATCCGGGCGATAATAACGTTTAACGTTGTTCACCCACAAAAAAATATTGTATTCAGGGAGTTGCGGTTAATCTGTTGGAATTGAACTGATGTTTCCTTCACCAGCAGTTGGATTCCTACTATAGCAAGCAGTGTTGGTCCCCGGAGTACTGCAGTTTCGGGTTGGCATCGATCATCTTCCACCGGCATGGCTGAGGTGGTTGTTCCTGAGCAGTCCCATGCTGAGCCGTCTGCTTACTAGGGTGTATGAATCCTGGCGATCTAGGGTGGAAAGTGTCTGCGCTGAGCAGCTTTCTCAATAGGCCAGCCTAATTGGTGCTCTGGTGGGGATGTTGGCATCGGCTTGTAAGTCCCACATTGGGCCAGCCAGGAAATGTCTTTCTTCTTTGGGTGGTGGTCAAAAATGGAATGAGCTCTCTATGCTGATTTCTGTATTTGTAGGTGCTGGTGAGTGGTGCACAGTGAAAGCACAGCATGTATGTGGCTACAATTAGTACAGATTTTATAATTTCACACATGCACACACATTCCACCCTGGTTAGATAAACCACCCAGTACAGAATATTGAGATAAGACAAATATTAGCTTAATTTTTCATAAGTACTTTTGCTGGATCCTTCATTCTCTGTCATGATTGAAATAATTGTGTTATTGTATAATAAACATTTAAGAATAACAATACTAAAATAATGATAATTGTGTATTAATTTTTATGAGAGCTGCTATTTGTTCATTAGATCATCTATTTTATTAGATCATCTCCCTCAAACAATCTGATGATGGTTTATCAAATTGAAAATTTTTTTATATTTATATGTGTAATATTTTTGTAATATATCTAATTTTACTTCATTTTTTAATTTCTAATATTTCTAAATTGTTATTAATACTAGAAGTAGAATATTTATTGTTTTTGTTAGATAATCTGCCATATTATTATTAGATGATGTAATTTATTTTCGTAATTTCTGTATGTTCAAGTAATCTAGTTTTAAAGAATTTTTTTTCCCTATATAAATACCATCACCATCCACATTTATTTTTATAAATGACACAGATATTGTTTATTTTATTATTTTTGTTTTTTAAATATTTTATTATGCGGTTATTAGGTTTAAATATTTTTTTATAGTAAGTTTAGTTATGTTTTCTTTGATATTGTTAGTATACGAGTATAAATGTTTTATGTACATGTTTACAACTCTTTTGTTTTCTTCAAAACTATTTTGAAGATAGTTTTTTATGAATACTATTTAATTAGTATCATTATCATTCTCACCTGCTATATGTTTTATGGTATTTATTTCATTATTTGTCATTATGTGTGTATTTAATCTAATACTATAATTTAATATAGTCTATAATATTATGTATTCTATTTTTTCTGGGCATGGCAATTTTCGGCATAGCTTGCCTAGGTTTCATCTTGTTGTATCAGGACTTTGCCCAGAATGTAGGGTTCCGGACAGTGTTAGCCATGTCCGGTATGTCTGTCCTCGGTATGAATTTGTGTATGACAGAGTGTTTAGGGAACTTGAGAGATGGCACTTGGGCCTTGATTTAAGGGTCAATTGGAAGACCCGGGCTGAGTGGCAGGTAGTTGCTTCCTGCAGACCATTGCGTCTTCCAGGGTTGTGGAAGGAGTGTAGAAGGTTGCAGCCTGGGTGGCTAGGGTTACAGCTTGTCCAGTTATATGGCTAGACATAGGCGATTTTGATGACCAGCGACAGTTATTTTCTTAATAATGAGTTTGCATTGTGGCATAGCTCTGGCGGTTTTAGGTTTGCGCTGCTTTGCTGGAGCGTCAGTAGGAATATCAGGCTTGGCATTGTCAGGGTTGGTTCATTTGTGCGGGCGACCTTGGTGGTGTTGTGTCTGATGTGGCGAGAAGAGAATGTCACGTGAACGTGGTTCTTTAGGAGGTATTAGCCTCTGTTCTGACCCTTTGTGAATGCATGTGTAATGTTGTAGGGCAAAATTTTGATGCTGGGAGGAGTGTTTTGGGTGGAATTTGATCTCCAATCGATTTGATCATTGAGCATATGGCATTCAGAGTCACATGGGTAGTTAGATTGATTTAAAGTAGGCGTGAGGTTTCGCGCCTCCACGCTGCGGTTATATAGTTTTAGGGCTACATGTAGCCCTAAGCCTACAGCGAGGGCGTTTGCTGAGGTATCTTACTCTGATGTCGATTGCGGCATTTGCATTGGGGGCATCCCAACCAAGGCATGGCTGACGACTGAGATATGTAATCAGTACGAAGCTCAATAAGGCGACTCCCGGTAAAGCCCCTCAGGGCTAGGAAGTGCAGGGAGGGGGTGGTTTGGCGACTGGAATCGTCACTTGGTGGGTGTCTTCCCCTACAGGGAAATGTATTCTATTTAATATTTCACATTTGTATAAGTGTTAATTTTATGAGACCAAGGATCTGATTTTTTTATGAATTGTATTATAAGATGTAGTTATTCTATATTGATGCATTAATTTGGTTGTCCTTGTTTATTTAGTCTTAACAGCTAGGTTATGTTTTTTTTCTTCATTTGATTGGTATCAAACCAATTTGAGCTGCATCAAGCAACTCTCCAAGATTCCATATCTAGTGTCTGTCATTTCATTTCGATATACTCCCTACATACTACATCCCTAACAATTTTTTTTACATATTCCAACCGTTACCTGCCTGAATAATTTTTCCCATCTACCTGTCCCTCCAATATCAAGGCGACTATTCCAGGATGCCTTAAAATGTCGGCCTATTAGTCTGTCTCTTCTTTTAACAATTTATTTTATATATTCCTAATGTTGCTTACCTGCACAATTTTTCCCATCTACCTTTACCTCCAATATCAGAACAATTATTCCTGGATGCCTTAATAAGTGGTCTCTCTCTCTTTTTGGTGTTTAGCCTCCGGAACTACCGTAATAATGTGTGGTCTATAAGTCTGTATCTTCTTTTAACTATATTTTTTCCAAATGCTTTTTTCTTCATCAATTTGCAATGACTTCTTCATTTGTTTATTCATCTGATTTTTAGCATTTTCCTGTAACACCATATTTCAAAAGGTTCTGATCTTTTCTTTTCTGCTGTAATAAGCCCTCATTTAAAGCTTTTCAATGATAAGTGGTACTTAATTTCATTGTTTCCAGAGTTATAGCCAAATAAAATTTAATTAATAAAATATTTGAATCTTAAACCTTCTCTCATTTTCTGTTTAGTCTCCAGAAATACCGTAAGGTATCGCTTCAGAGGATGAAATGTATTGATGTGAATGAACTGTAGTCTATAATCTCAGGTCAACCCTTCTCGAGAAGTGTGGTTAATTGAAACCCAACCACAAAAGAACATCAGTACCCGCGATCTAGTATTCAAATCCGAATAAAAATTAATTATCTTTATTAGGATTTGAACCTTAGAACTTTTGACTTCGTAATCAGCTGACGTGCGATGTTGCGTTAACTACTAGACCAACCCGATGGGGAAGGCACATCATCGGTTCAAATCAGATTTCATCTCCTTTTTTATCTTAACTTTTTTTTTTTTTAGATATACTAATTTCTTAATAATTGCTAATCTCGGATTGTACAAAAAAAATTTACGATAAATAATAATTCCATAAAAATAATAAATATATATATATAATATGAGAGAGAGAGAGAATCTAATAGTAGATATTCTACTGTTGTCCAAGTTTCATTCCATATAAATTTACACTCCAAACATATACTTTCAAAAATATTTTCGTGATGTTTAAATTAATTTTTTATGTAAGCAAATTATATTATCGACTGAAAGCTTGTTTTGCTTGTGCTGTTTGGCATTTTATATTGCTCCTACTTTGTCCATCTTTATTAATTCTATTTTGCAAGTAACAGAATTCTACCTCCATAATCTTTTCTCTTCGTATTTTTATATTTAGTGGTCCGTCTACATTATTCCTACTACATTTCATTACTTTCGCTTGTTGTTTATTTTCAAGTAGTTCTTGTGATAGGACTTCTTCCATACCATTACCTTTTTTACTTTCAGCTAGAATTACTATGTCATCAGAAAATCTTAGCATCTTTTTATCTTGAACTGTTACTGTGGAACGAAATTGTTCTTTAACATCATTGACTGATAGTTCTATATAAAGATTAAAAAGAGATGGGGATAAGGAACATCATTGTCAGACTCCCTTTTTTATTATGGCTTCTTTCCTACGTTTTTCGATTCTGTAATTTTCTTCTATCTGTATTTGAACCCTAAATTTTTAAAAATATGAACATTTTATTTCAGTCTAGGTTATCAAATGCCTTTTCTAAGTGTATAATTGCTAAGTTTATTGGTTTGCTTTTCTTTAATCTTCCTTCTACTATTAATCTGAGCACTAAAATTGCTTCGCTTGTGCCTCTGCTTTTCCTAAAACTAAACTGCTCTTCTTGTAACACTTCTTCTATTGTCTCAGTTCTGTACAGAATTCTATTTAAGATTTTTGTTGCTTGAATAGTTAAGCTAATATTTCACATTTACCTATTCCTGTTTTTTTATTTATTTTTTTTTTTTGTATCATGACAACACTTTTTGAAGTCCAATAGAACTTCCCATTTCATAAATATTACACACCAGTTGGTATAATATAGTCTTTCTGCCATTCAAATCTTTTAATGCTCTATTAAATTCATATCTCAGTATTGTATCTCCCTTTTCATTCTCTTCAATTTCCTCTTCTTCCTCTATAACTCCAGTTTCTGATTCATTTCTTCATATAACACTTCATTATATTGACCTTTTCTTTTATATTGTAAGTCAGTGTACTATCTTTATTTATTACATTATTAGATTTTAATTTATGTACCTCAAATACTCCTTAACTTTCCAGTATGCTCCGTCTATTTTACCAATGATCATTCCTCTTTCCACTTCTGAACACTTTTCTGTAATCCACTCTTTCACTAATTTGCAATTCTTGTTTATAAAATTTCTTAATTGTTGATAGTTCCTCTTATCTTCTTCATCACTAGCATTCTTATACTTTCTATGTTCATCCATCAGCTGCAATATATCCTCGATACTTAAGGTTTTCTACCAGTTCTCTTTGTTCCCTTAAGTTTGCTTCTGCTGATTTAAGATTCTTCTATATTCCCTACATTCTTCCATTCACCCATTCTTCTATATTTTCTACCTTATAGTTTTTACTCAGATTTTTTGCGATGTCCTCCTCAAAAATCTCCTTTATCTCCTCTTCCTGACGCTTCTCTAACTCCACCACCAATTCATCTGACCCCTTTTTTCAGTTTTTTAAACCCCAATCTACATTTTATTACCACTAAATTGTCACTATCAGTGTCTGCTCCTGGATATGCTTTGCAGTCAACAAGTTAATTTCTAAATCTTTGTTTAACCCATTACATGGTTACAGATTTAGAAATTAGTTCCCATTCCGAGATCCAACCAGGGGACTAGTTTACCTTCAGAATATTTTACCATAATATCGATATTTTGCAGTATTATTATACTTTATCCACATATATGTTCTTCTATTATTACTACTTTTAAACTGGGTATTTGTAATTACTAAATTATACTTTGTGCAAAACTTAATAAGTTGTTCCCCTCTTTCATACCTTTTCCAATGCTTGCATTCCAGTCTCCAACTATTATTAAATTTTTTATCCTCTTTTGTCAGTTTTAATTGCTTCATCAATTTCTTTATATATACCCTCATCATCATCATTGTGGGCACTTGTAGGCATATAGATGTTAATAATCATCGTCTGCTTAGGTTTTGATTTAATCCTTATTACAATGATTCTGTTGTTAACTTTTTAAAATATTCTAATCTCTTTTCTTTCTCCTTGTTCATTATGAAACCTACTCCTGTCTGCCCTTTATTTGATGCTGAGTTAATTCTTCTAAAATCACCTGACCAAATGTCATTTTCTTCTTCCCATCAAACCTTGCCAATTCCTCCTACATCTACATTTTTCCCATCAAACCTTGCCAATTCCTCCTACATCTACATTTATCCTATCCATTCCTCTCTTTAAATTTTCTAATTTACCAATCTTATTTAGACTTCTAACAATCCACGCTTGTAGATTGTTATTTTTTAATTTTATGGTGACCTGCTTCCTTAATAGTTCCCATTCCGAGATCCAAGCAGGGGACTAGTTTACCTTCAGAATATTTTACCATGCCCTTAATAACTACTGAAAGAGCTGCTGCCTCCTTCAGGAATCATTTCTTAGTCTGGCTCTCAACAGATACCTATCTGATATGGTTGTATAGTTGCACCTTATGTCCAGCTACTCTGTATCATTGAATACTCCTCACCATTGGCAAGATCTCATGAATCATAGAGGGAGAATTTTGTTTTAAATTATACAAATATTTAATATTATGATGTAATTTTTTTTTTTTTATTATTTTGTATAGTACCAAAACCAAAAATACAAAAAATATATAAACCAATAAAAATATTTAAACCAAAAATACAATTTTTGCTACAGATCATTATCCAATAAATGATGAAGTTATTCAGTCTGTCAGCCTTTTGGAACCACCTTGGTTAAAAATGCTTGTTTCTAACAAACTGTTGAATCATTTATTGAAGTCTGATTATAAACCGGATTTAAGTTCTGTGGTAAGTTTATGTTATTTCATTTTTCTTATTACTAGCTGTGATATTAAAGTGCTTGGTAGTTAAGTAATTGACATTTATGTAACAATATTACGCAATAGACATTTACAGTCATGTTATCAATAATTAATAAATAGTTTTGGAGTAATATACATAGTAAACTACAAAAAATGCTTTGTTTACTTGCCTTAAAAAAAATATAGTAAATCTTTGTTATGAGAAGAGTTGCTGATAATCAAAAATTATTTTAATACATTTTTTTTTTTGTTACCGTCACTGGCCAGTTTTTTTAGTTCTTCAGTACTCATTCATTCTTTCATTGTTCATTATTTGAATTGGTCTTTCATTATTAAAAGACCAAGTTAATTATTCAAGGTAATTTCACATTACCTTGAATAATCACTGATGTATATGTCTACTGAGGCATTTGCATCAGTGGCATCCCAAATGAGGCCTGACTGATGACTGTGATAAGTAATTTGTTAGAGTTGTCAAGAAGACTACTCCTGTTAAAGCCCATCAGAGTGCGACCGGAATCATCATTAGGTGGGTGTTTTCTCCTACGGAGGTTGGGATGATCGTAAATGTCATGACAAGACTTGTGTGGCATTATTCTTGAAATTGAACATTTCTACTTTCTTTTGATTTTTTAGAAAAATAGCAGAAGAGTACAATGAATTGATAAAATCAATACATTGTACTCATGTATTATAGGATCATGTTGCTACATTCTTATGAAAAGAGTACTAAATGCTTCTGGTGGTAGCTGCAAAGTCTGTCGTATGACATTCATATGTTAGAATTCATGACATTTACAGAAGTATAACTCATTAGTAGCAGGAATATTTTGTATTAAAGAAAATATCCATCTACTGATGATTAGTTTAGTGATCATGAAAAAGATGTTGTATTATGTATCCGTCTGCTGATGAAAAATGTGATAAGTATTTTATTACTTTTATTTCATGACTTGGCTGAAAATAAAGCATTCTGTTTCCTCAGACCCTGCTCATTTGTCCTGGCTTTAGCAGATTTTTCTTACTTCTCAAAGTGTAACCTCATTAAGAGTACAAGTCTTAAGATGGTCGAGATATTGGGGAGACAGTAATTTGAAGTAGATATCACTTTTTTGGTTACCTATACATCAGGAATTTTCTTTGTCCAAGTGAAGTAAAGCAGTCTGCTATTGACCAACTTTGCCTCAGACCCTGCTCATTTGTCCTGGCTTTAGCAGATTTTTCTTACTTCTCAAAGTGTCTTAAGATGGTCGAGATATTGGGGAGACAGTAGTTTGAAATAGATATCACTTTTTTGGTTACCTATACATCAGGAGTGGTAATAGGAATTCTCTTTGTCCGAGTGAAGTAAAGCAGTCTGCTATTGACCAACTTTTCCATCTAAGTTTGTTCTGAAGTTATTATTTTTTGATTCTGCTGTCATAGTTTATTGTAAAAATTTAATTAAATCCTGTTAAAGTTTTCTAATTAATAAATTGGAAAACATTCAGAATCTTTATTAAGTTTTTTTGTTTGTTTTTTATGTTCGTATTACTGTTAAGTATATTTTTGTTACAGTAATGATGTTAATATAATATTTGTGATTTTACAGAATAAGATATTAATCGAATTCAGTAAACAAACGTCTTCCAAATCTTGGAAACATCCTGTAAGTAATCATGTTTTTGATTGATATATTATGATTCTTAGTGTCTTCTGCATAATTCCTTCTTTTTTTTTCTAATTTTTATTCAAAGCTTACTTCAATTATTTAATTAGTTGAGGCAAACTTTTATTTGAAACTTCTGCATTTTAAGCTGCAAAACCTGAATTTAAATTTGAATGATTTTTATTTTTCTCAAAATAATTTCCTTTAAACTTAATACTAATTATTAAAAAAAACTGAATACTATTTTATGTAATTTGAAATTTTATCCACAATAATATTTATATTTTGATATTTTTTTGTTGACTTTACTTTTGAGATTAATCGACTTATTAAAGTTAAAAGAATACAAAGCAAGAAATTAAGTACTCCTAAGAACCCGAGTAGGAGATAACAGGTTATATTTGTTATAATAAAAAATCTGTTCTGTGAACACTTTACAAATTGTAATGAATTTTTATTTACTTTCCATTACATATCATAACTGTGCTTGCACTTTATTGTCTTGCACCAACAATCATAAAGCATAGTGTTTGTTTATGCTTCACTTTATAATTTAATTTTGTACTCATTAAGATCCAGAATATAACAAAAATGCAATCTAAGAATACTAATTCAGATTAAGATTGTTGCTAGATGATAGATAACTAAATATTTTGATGAATTTTAAATTGGGTGTTGGGTGAGACTAGATTGTGAGAAAAATTCATTATCATCACTTTAATACACTCTTAAAAACTATACCTTATCTTATACAGTTATATTTGGGACAGTTGTCCCAAATGTACGGGGAGCCATCATGTATAGCATCTATGGAATATTTTTTTTATTTTGTTTTGGAAGAGGAAGTATATCCTTCGATCTTAAATTATAATTATTATCAGATAGTTATACAAGTAGTGGCCAATTTTGATGTAAAATATTTTGAGAAATTTATAAAAATATAAATATCTCTGTGAAAGGAATCTTTTCTCTCTCTAAACAAAAACAGTTAGGGTTGAGTAAAGAAATTTTTAGCTAGTGTCCATATTATAAATCTCTGACCAAACAGAAGTGGTTTAATTGGAGAAGATAACCACTTCACCGCATACCGTAATCTCATACTGAAGCCTAACACTAAGTATAACAAATTCATTATCAAAGTATTTTTTAAAACTTAACTTTTACACTTTATCTGAATAAAGTAAAATAAACATACTCGTACATAAAGTATAAAAATATAAAATATAATTTATGACATATGATGCAAAGCTATTTTCTTAAATATGTAATATGGTAACTCCGGCAAAGTTGAGAGTTAGAAACAGTCACACCTTCATTAATCACTTCACATCACAGACTGCTGCGTTGCATGGATTACGTAATTCAATCCTTGTTTACCAGATGCAAAAGAAGATCGCTATTACAATTTCTGACATTTTTTCTCAGTTATTCCATTGCTATGGTTTAGATTTAGTAGATTAGTGTGAAATAGAGATTTATTATTTAAATTACCAAAGAACTTATCCTAAGAAGTAATAAAAATGTATTAGACCTGGTGTTATCTCTTCGATGGATTAGTAGACTACACAAAATTTAATATTGATTTTTTTTTTTTTTTTTTTTTTAATTGTTTAGGATTTTTATGGTCTTTAATGTTTCTGTTATCCGAGAAGCAACTCTTTACACTCCTCTTGGACTTGGTTAAATTTTATATATGCGCTTAATTTAAATAAACATATTTAAATGATAGTTTAGATGAGATATTGGTTTAAGTTTTTGTTTAATTTTTTAGTCTAGGTTTGTTTTTATGTTGTATGGTGTATTCTGGGTTATGAATAAACATACAACAAATAAAAAAACAATTTATTCTACTGTTGGCAGGCCAAAAAGGTAAGTTCTGTGTATGTACATATCCTAATAAGTGAAACCATGTCTCATTAATGTAGGAAACATTGTCAGATAGTAACTGTTGAAACTATTTACACTACTGAATTCGGTTTACACAGACTGTGGTCAGTAATTTTTAAACTGGTTTTACTTTATGAGATGAGACTGAACTTCTTACAAATTGCCTTGTGCAGTAGCAACACCGATCTATTTCTGTCAGATCAGCTTTCACTTAGTCTTGTTGGGATTATGTTGCATAACACCTCCTGATGTGCCTGCAGTAATGATAGTCTGACATTTTGTTCATAGTCCTTTACTAAATTTCTTGATAGCGCTCTTACACTACGTTAGTTGGGAACTGTTGAATCTGAAAATGTAATGGGAAACTGATTTCTTATTGTCTGTGTGCTCTCTGAAGACAAATTCAAGAAATATTTACTGTTCTTAAGTTAACAACATACTAAGGGCACTCAGAAAGACATGGTCTCAGTTCAAAGGCGATGAACACATAATAAACATAAAGAACCAGATATACTTTTTAGTCTTAAGGTCACTGATCTTAAGCCTGAATGGCTTTTGGAATTAATTAAATTGTACATAAAAACAATTTTTTGTTATGTTGTATGGATATGAACTTTTGCAGAAAATATTACTCGCACCACAAAGAATACATGTAATATTACTTACATACGTAGTATGCAAATTTGTTTGAACATGTTATTTAATGAAAAGTAACTTTATTTAGAAAAAAACATACCTATACAATCTGTGAATATTAACACAAGTATGTTCTCCTTTATTCTTAAACACTTCACACTCACAATTTGGCATCAATTCATCAAGTGTACTACACATTTTTTTTTTATTCTTCATCATGAAACCATACTGATATGATTGCTTTATTGAGGCCAGTTTTTGTCGTACAATTTATTTTTGAGAGTAATTTTTTGAGCATTGCCCAAAGGTTTTCAGTTGGATGTAATTCTGGGTGGGTTGCCTGGCCATGTGAACATTTTACTGTTTTGTTCTTTGAAAAGTTTTTTCTCTTTTTTGGCAGAACGGCAGGGTGGCAAATCTTATTGGAACACTTCGTTGTCTTTGGGAATTTGTTTTGAAGCTGTGTCAAACTCTTTCCTTTAGAATCTTGATATATCCATCAATTTTCAACATACCATCTACTGGAAATAATAAATAAGGGCAAGGGCCTTCAAATGTGAAACAACTTCAAATATTTTTTCTGGGTATGTTTTATTTTCACCTGATGCTTTTCTAACATATGGAAATTTTTGCTTCTGAACTTAAAAAAAAAAAAAAAAAAATGAGACTTGTTAGAAAACATAATATTTCTCCAGTCTTCTTTGCTACCATGTGCTTTGTCCCACAAGAGCCTTTTTTGCACATTGTAGAATTAAAAGCTGTTTTTCTAGATAACCAACAAGAGTTCTGTCTAGCTGCAAGAAGTCATCATTAACAGTTGTCACATGTAAAACTGTTCCCTGCTAATTCACAATTTAAGTCTAACAGATAATTTTGGATCAAGTTTACTTTTTCTCATCAAGAACTAAGCCTGTAATGGAGAAGTTTTTCTTTTATGGCCCCATTTGCCATTCCTTTGAGGTGTAAGGAACCAGTTTTTTTTAAATTGTTTAAAAAATAGCATTCATTGTCTCTAGACCAACACCTCATACTGGTATGCTTAGAAAGACAAACAATTTTTGAACGCTTTCTTGGAGTTACGGTCATTATTATATATTCAAAATTTGATTTTGTAATAAAAAATGTAATAAACTCTTACAAAACACTATTTATAAAATAAAAATTGCCAGAGAACAAGAACTTTACATTGCACTGACAATTAAAAGAATTGGTGTGGTCAAGCAGTGTAGCCACAACAAAGAATTAAACAAAAACTTCCCTATGTTCAGATTAATTTGCATGCTTCTATAGGTGTATAGTTACTTTTCAAACACTGTATATGAAGAAAATATTTTTTGATGAAGTATTTGCTGCCTACTACTCCTTATAAACCTAATCTAATTCAGTTCACAAAATTTAGTTGATGATATTTTTTGTGAAATGGAAGGTTATCATACATTTTTAGTAATGATTTATTAAAATACTACTGTTGATGGCTTCATCAAATGGTTATCTAATTTGGCCTGAAACAAATTCCTTGTGCATGTGTGTGTCTTCTCTATTCTCTATTACCAGCTAAATTTTTATGTTTCTGATAGTACAACATTCTTTTAGATAACCTATAATTTTGACCTTTTTCCAGCCTGTTCTTTTTTTACAACTTCCATTGATATCTTTCTAGCTATATTGTAATCAGTCCTCGCACGATATGAACTAGCCACTTAGCTTTCCTTATTACTTCTCCATTTTTCAGTTTGTCTTTCTATTTAATGTTTTCAATTTTGTGTCATAACCACATTTCAAATTACCTCTGAACTCTTTCTCTGTACATCTCACCAGTTATTACCCTAATTGGATCCATTTTCCCTACTTTTCCGGAATCCAATTATCATTTTATTATTGTTTGCTTCAGATTTTAGTTTGGAGACGTATCTTTTCTTAATGTAGAATTAAATAATTTTTTTGTAATCTTGATATTTTTCTGTCTGCGATTGTTTATATTTACCAAATCAGCCTAGATGTATTTGAATGTGAAAATGTATTTCACTTGGTTCCTGTATTTTCACTATTGATTGTATTCACAAAATTCACATTTATCAGGAGAACACTGTTTTTCTTTCAGTTTAAACAGAAGTTTGCAGTTGATTCATTATTAAAACTAAAAATAACTAAATAAAATGATGCACAGAAATTTTACAGATTGTTTAAATTACATCAAAAGATATAATTGTTATACATCTTATGTTGATAAATAAACATGGTAACATTATTGTCATGATCATAAACGTGATATGTTATTATACTATTTTGCTTATAAAAATAAATTGTTATAAAAAAGTAAAAATTTATAAGTGGTTAGGTTAGTTGTAAAGTTATAATAATTTTTACCAGTTTATTCTCATTCTTTTTTTCATTGGGTAGGAGAGGTGTCATCCAAATTACCAATCATCCACTTATGGTGTTCATCGTTGCTTGGGCTACTTAATTGTACGTAAATATTTAAAAATTTGTTTTTAAAATATTGCACTTTTTCATAGTTAAACAAAATGTATTTGTAGTAATATTGATTTTTTATTACTTTTAATTACTAAATTCTTTACTCTGATATTAATTTGGATTGTTTAAGAATATCATTTGATTAACATTCTACTGTTGTTATTAGTATTCTCTTTAATCTTATTTATTTGTTAATTATTGAATTTAACTTTTAAATTTTAATAACTTGTAGAAAATAAAGGAGACTTAATTCTTGATAGCGACATTAAAAAATATTACTACCATTTTATTACTTATAAAAGAGGAACTGATCATGTCTAATATTTTTGTTTTTTTTTTTTTCAGGTTGATAAAATAGATATGCCAGATCAATCTACAACAGTTAGATTACCTAAAAGGCATATTAATAAACAAAATTCTAACGGTAAACTTTTATTTATTGAATATTATTTTTTATTATGAGGATCTTTAAAATATAAACCGGAAATTGTTTACATAATTTTATTGATATTAGATAAAATTACAAATAAATTACCTTACTTTTTTACAAAAGTTTCTTTAACAGAAATACATTTTCTCCACCGGATAGGTAATTTCCTGATGGCTGCCCCAACAACTAATTGTGCACATAATGCTGGATTGCAGGGTTGTCTCTTAATCTTTTCTTTCCTAAAGCTTCTTTCTAGCCAAACGTGTGGAAATCACATGGTGACAAGTTTGGACTGCATGTTGGATATTGAAGAGGTATCCAATGAATTTTAGTGAATCGATCATGATTATGAGCTACTGTATGCGGCCGTATATTGTGGAAAAGATGATGCTGTGAATTCCTTATGTTATCCGACAACTGGCAGTAGTTTGCTGCATTTACTGTCTTTGGTTTGTGCAGATTTCCTGTTGGAAAAAACAGCAGCACACCCTTTTAGTCTCGGTTACCAGAACTTTTCTAGCTGAGAAGTGTTTCTTGGCCTTGAATAGTGCTCCTTCACCACTTTTCCCCCACTCTGTACTTGTTTTTTTACTTTCTGGAGTTAATGGTGGGATCCATGTTTCATCACAGGTCAGAATACGATCCAAAAATATCTCCTACCTCAAAACAATATAGAGGTCACTGACAGATGTCTTTCATCTGAGGCCATTTGTCTGTGCCTCAGTGAGAAGACTTAGAACGTATCTCATCAACACTTTGCTGTATTCAAGAGTATCTGACAGTGCATGCTCCCCACGCTTATGTTCACCTCTGATTCAATTTTGGCTACAATTATGCAGTAGTCAAAAGGTCATAAAAGGCTGGAATGTTGTCATCATTGATGGTGATCTGTGGACGATGTTTGTAACTTTACTTTTCCACTGCATCATGACTATTTTAAAATGTTTTGGCCTGATCAAATATTTGAGCTTTTTTGGTAGGGTAACATATCTCTGAACTGTGCTGGAGTCGAGTCAAAATTTCAGAGGGTTTGACCTTCATTGATGAGAAATCTGATAGTAATTTAATGTGCTACGGACGATGGTACCTCCTGCTCAGATATTCTGCTACTGATGTGGAAATGTGACTTATGGGTATGGGTGGCCGGTTGCTTTCTCCACACATATCCAACGAACTACCCACAGCACCTCACCATATTTATTGCCCTTCCTCAGTCTGTGTAGAAGAAAAGTTTTACTTTAATAATCTTGTAGCCTTACAAGAAAACATATTATCTGATCATGATTTGCAAGACCAAACGATAATGCAGCACAATGTAAAAGCTTTCAAAGATCAAAATATCAGGTATGTTAAGAAAGTTCTGAGGTGACTACATTAAAAAAGTAAAAAATAATATTTCTGAAAAATGAAAAATGTTGTGTTTTCTTTGTCAGGCTGAGAACTTTCTGAATGACCATTGTAAAACATATGGTACTTCAGAATATACACCACAACTTAAAATTTAACTATAAATTGATAAAAAAGTACAGCTGCAAAATTAATAAATTATAAAACATTTAAAGATACTGTCGTAACCTCAATGGTAACTTCTGGTATCAATGCTGAAGAGCTGTACAACTGAATTTTTTCAAACACTCCCTGTACCACAACTATAGAAATAATCCAGCCTACTGTAAATATTTTTACAAAACCTAAATGTTTTTGTTGCAGTTAAAGTTTGAGTTTCATAAATTAATTTAATTAATTAGTATCCATTTTGTTTATTTCCTTTTGGTTTGTACTTATTGTAACTGTGGCATTTTATGTCTTAATGAAATAAAGTTGTAATGTGCCATGTTTTATTTTCCGCATATAACCTCTTAACATATTGTGAGCTTAATTTTCAGATTCTCGTAGAAGTGAGGTTGCCTGGCCAGTTATGTACACCATAGTTGGTCCAAAATATTGCTGGTTACATTTTGATATAGAGTGGTTATTGCTTAGAAATAATCCAAGCTGTAGGATGTGGCCAAAATTTGCATATCGTCATACAGAGGAAATTCCTTTTTAGCACCCCAGTGCATGACATTTTTTATTGACAAACATTTTTCAGCTTTGAATTTTGTCTGCAAAATTCCATTCTGGAATCATTATTTATGGCTCCATGATGTTGAGTTTGTCTTTTCTCCTTCTCATCTAAATTTTTAGCAACAAATACTTAAATTAATGTAAACATAATTCATGGATCGTGATAATGGTTTATATTTTTTGTTAAAATACATTCATATTACATTACACTAGACTCTCAGATTTAGTATTTGTTTATATTTATAAACTCTTGCTTCAACAGTGCTAGCAGAATGAGTAGCATATGGCAGATGCAATGAGATTGCTGATCGCTGATATACATGCATTGTGTTGTTATGGTAAGCGATTTGTTTCAACAGCCTGTATAAATTGTTCCACCATAGGCCTCATCTTAATATCACTATAAAATTGTTAGAATCTATTTTTATATCGCTTGTTAAAAATAATTTTATTTGCTGTGTGCAACGTAGCCTGCTAATGTGAAAGTAACTTAGCTTGTAAAGTAAAATTTAAATATTATAACTGTTATGATTTTGTAGGTGAAACATTATTGCATGAAGCTTGCAAAAGAGGAGATCATAAACGTTTAAAGATCTTTCTTATGATGCCCGGTGTGAATGTTAATATTCGTGAAAAAAATGGTATGACACCTTTACATGAAGCTATTAGATCAGATTCTGTGAAATGTGTAAAGTTACTCTTAAATTATAAGCCAAAAAATTGTAAGTATTATAATAATTGGTTTAAATTTATATTTTAATATTTTTATTCTTTCATTGCTAAAGCAGAAAACCATTTTCCTATTAAATAAAGATCCTACAAACTACTAGTACACTTAAAACTGATGAAGCATATCACACATAAATTTATAAAAGTAGTATTTAAAAAATAAAATGTGTGCAGTGGCAAAATAACAACTACTTAAAGCAATTAGGATGATTTAATGAAGTAGATTGTAGTTTAATATCTCTTAAAAATTCCTGAAGTAGTCTTAAATTTTATGAACGTAAAAAGGAGTTCATTGAAACAGCATGGTGGAACATACAACATTATAAAATTAAATTTGATTTTAGGTAATTTTTTTTTTTCTATATTATATAAAATTACTTTCAAAATAATAGATTTTTTCTTTGTAGAACCATAGACAAAAAAAATTTTCAGCAATATTTCTTCTCTAGTATCTCTTCTCAAGAGTACTAGAGAAGTTAGTACTCTTCTCAAGAGTACTGTGCCTTTTAACAAGTTAGAAGGCACAGTGCAACCTTCTATTAAAGCTTCAGAATTGTGAATTCAGGAATTCACAATTCCTTCTTTTAAAGCTTCAGAAGTGTCCCTTCTGCGTACAATTGAATAATTTGTTCAATCTACCAACTTTTTTATTCATTTAATATGTTGTTTTTATTTTTTTGTCAAATTTGTTTATTTCTAAATTGTTTATTGTTCATATATGTTGAGATCTTGAGTTTTGATTGTCACTTTTGTAACGCACAATAAAAACTTGTTTCATAGAAAGTTTGTTTACACCTCACTGGCTACAGTAGACTAAAAATTTTAATACCTTATATAAATCAGCTGTTCATTTAACCATATGTTTACTAGTAACTTTACAATGTTGCCACTTCGGCTGCTAAAAAAAAAAAAAAAAAAACTAGCCTTATTACTTATTACTTTATTTCCAGACCTTGTATGTTACCAATATTATTATTGATTATACTAAAGGATGATATAGTGTGTAGAGATTTGTGGCAAATGTATGCATCCTTAATTACTTTGATAAGTTGTATTCAAGTTTTAGATGTGATCAAATGAATAGCTTCTGTGCATAGGAGAAGAAGTATAGTTTGTTGTGATAACGCCTATTGGTATGGTATTTAAATTTGAATTTAAATGCAAGTAAATTAACAATTTTGCTATTCATCTTTTGGTAAGTGGGAGACGTACAAATAAATTAATCAGAAAATGAAATTTAAAAAAAAATACATAACATAAAAAACCTAAATCTCGGCACACTTGAACAGTATGAAATTTATAAACAAAAACTTTTTGTTAAAAGTTATTCAAACATAGTAACTTACATACACTAATACTATATTTATTTATCTAAGGGTTTTTTTTTTTAGACATTGACGCCGCTAAAAAAGACACTACTGCAATGTTATTAAAGAAAGTATTATGTTAATTTCTTACAAACGGCCTGATTGAAGAATAAGTTCCAATATTTTAAAAGCAAGTTGTTTTGCAGTAATTTAAAAAAAAGAAGTTATCATTGTTGTAATATGTTCGTATAAGAGGGTAATTCAGGATGTAAACAACTTTTTATTTTGAAATTTTTTTATTACAGCCAAACAAAACTTTTTTCACAACATACCTGATTCTGAAACTATTTTTCTGTAAAATGACTGTTAAAATTTAAACACTTGTCGTACCATTTTACCAATTTTGCTATTCCTTCTGCATACTCAGTTGCCACCAAGTTGTTTAACCACTCACTTACACCTTCTTTAAGTTCATCATCACTTCCATAGCAGTTCCTGCCCAAAAAGTCCTTCACTTTGAGAAACAGATGGTAATCACTAGGGGCCAAGTCTGGGCTATAGGGCAGATGATCAAAACACGGGAGCAGTTTGACTCTCAAGAGTCTTCTTCAGTGCAAGAGAATGTAGTCGAACATTATCATGCAGAAGCATAATGCTGCTAGACAACAATTTGCGTCATTTATTTTGAATGGTGGAGTATCTGTCAGTAGGCCGCTGCATTTATGGTCTCCTCTCTAGGCATGTAATCGATAAATAGAACACCCTTTTGATCCTAGAACCCTAGTCATAACTTTTCTGGGGCTCAGAATTGCGAGCGGCCGTGGCGATGTTGGGTTAGTTGTGACGAGAAGAGAATGTCACGTGAACGTTGTATTTTGGGAGGCACTGTCTCCAGTTAGATCCCATAGTGAATATTTAATAAGTAAA